>JBBPJZ010000790.1:0-13502 GCA_038089015.1 Chalciporus aff. trinitensis | reverse complement strand
AACCACAAAATCGTGCCTTCCCATCTCCCGAAGTTTCGCCACTACCTCCAACCCAGACATGATCGGCATCTGGTTATCCAGGAACACAACGTCATACTGACTCTCTGGAGACGCGTTCTCTTCTTCCTCCATCTCGGGCAGTGTATCAAGGGAGTCGTTCGACTCTTGCGACTGCCTGAACGTCCGCCCGACAATCATCTCGAGAGCGACCTCTCCATTCTCCGCTGTAGAGACATGACAGCCGAGTCTCGAAAGTGTACGCGACATGATCGTTCGCGTTAGCCGGTCGTCATCGACAACGAGCACGATCATAGGTGGCTCGAACACTGTAAGCGGCCCTCTCCGTGGCGTCTCACCCTGAATGGGTGGCTTCAGGCAGCTCGCGGCGGGATCTGAAGGAGGCATAGATCCTGTCGGTGGTAATGGAATCGTATGCTCGACTTCAGGAGATAAAGTTAGATTGTTCGTTAATCGGAGCCTCTTGGAGTTCTCGTCCACCGTTATGGCTGGGGTGCTCCCCGCCGAGGAATTCACGACTCGAGAACAGAAGAAGCCTTCCCTATCCGACGAACTGGGTGAACCACCCGTCGAGGAAGGCAGTGGAGGCCCCAGTTGGGTCCCAGACGAAAGTTCACCAATTGTCCTCGTGAGCACATCTGGCTCATTCTCGTCTGTCGAATTCGGGAGCTTCAGCTCCACCATCCCTCCTATATAAGAAAAGGAATCAGCACAAGATAAGTAGTATGCGCAACGCCTGCGTATACACACCCTGGTCCATCAACGATTCCATCACATTCGGCATCGACGCATGTCGCGGAGTCCGATTCTGGAGCAAGTCTATAGACAACGGTCCCGCGAGGTCCGTCGAATGCTTCTCGCTCAGCCCAGACTCGGGGTCTGGCGGATCGACAACCTTAACACCTACACCCAATGCTATCCCATCAGAATTCCCAGGCCAACGGTGCCGCGATGTCGTTAATAAGCACCGTTAATATAAGTATGTCGAGCATGATAAGAGAAAATAATGAGGTCCACGATGTCAAGACACGGAGATGAAAAGAGTAACATACGCAATTCGACCCAAAATGTCGATCCATGCCCGAGCTTCGAACGCACTCCCAAACGCCCACCACTCAGTTTCACAATTTGCCGTACAAGTGCCAACCCGAGCCCTGTGCCTTTCCCCCCTTGTTGCCGCCCTTGTTCAGTTTGATTGAATGCGGCTATCAGCGATGCCGGTTATTCATCATGAACCAAGCTGTTGGTTGCCGTTACTTACTGAAGAGCTTGCCTCGTGTGATCTCTTGGGGTGGAATCCCATTTCCGGTATCACTTATTTCGATGCGTACAACAATTCGTTTCATTGCCTTGCGCTTAAGCGTAGGATTTTCGACAGCTTCCTGGTCGTCTCCTGCAGGGTAAGGAGAGACAGGTTCCCCATCAGGTCCGTCCTCTCCAGGCGTCACCAAGACTTCTTGAATGGCGTCCTCTTCCAACTCTCCCTGAGCTCGCGGGTCATGCCTCGACTCAGGGTGAGGATGAGTAGGAAACACGAGTCGAGTGGTGCAAGTGACACGTCCCCCAGCGGGAGTAAATTTGCATGCGTTGCTATTGTGGCGCATTAATTGGTGTCATTTCGGAAGGAAATATCGTTCTTACCTAGCAAGGTTGTTGATGATCTGACGTAGTCGGATGGCATCTCCAAGGACCACTCCATCTTCCTCCTCATTGAGAGTAGTCGGATCCTCCCCTACAGCTTCATAAGCAGCACGACGTGCCACCTGCAATATTAGATATTGGCTCAAGTGACATGCAGCATCGTCAGCTTACCTCGTCTATCTCCTTGTCTAGATGTGTCACTAACTCCAGGTTCCGCGCATCTGTAGCCATGCGTAAGGGTATGAAAAGTGTCCGAATTACTGCATGAAATGCATAGGGTTTGGACAAGATTTCAAATCTCCCGCTATCCATTCGGTTGCTACGAGAACATTAGTACTGTTAGAGGCTCATAAAGTGTGTCTCTGCTTACAAATCAAGCATGTCGTTGAGTACTTTGCCATAAATCTTTAGTCATTGAAGGGTGGGCAGTTAATAAGGGAACCAACCTTTAGACATCATAACCAGGCTTCCTCCGAGGGCCATGAATTCGATTTCTTGCGCCTTGGATACCGCACCGGATGCTTCCATGTTCTGGACTGCTAAAACTTCCAAATACGACAGTCATGTAAGAAGAGGGTACGAATACCTGCAGGTATACTTACGTGCTGTATTCAAAGGTACGCGGACTTGTGCTGGCAGGCAAAATAAGTCACGCGAACTCCGTCATGAACGGAGTGATACTTATCATGGAAGACGTAGCTGCATAATATTAATCCCGTTAGTCATGCCGGAATAAGGAGAGGTAAATAGACAGTTACGAAGTAAGTCGGCGCTTCGAGTCCGCCTCTTTGCGCTCATTGATCTGTGCTTTCTGTGTTTCCTTGAACTGGAGCTTGAGTTGTTCACGGAGAATGAACAGTCTTCGTTCGGACTTGGATACGATGAATACCCATGAAACGTCGGAGTGAAGCGGATGTTCACTTACGTTTTCATGCATATAGTGTACGAAGAGAAGGAAAATGTGGTATAGGAGGAAATTCAAGAGATCTTCGTGACGTATCAGGGACTACTCAGGGATGCAGCTCAAATCACGTACTCCGAACCCAGATCGGGCGGTATGGCAAGATCAAGATAGATGCGCTGTCGCGAAATCACGTAAGGAAGGAGAAACAGGGTCTGCACTCACACTCACAGAACAAAAAACGACAGAGACCCAATCAACGCGGCCCCGCGGCTCGTCATTAATCCAAATAACGCGATTGTCTGCAAAGCTGAGGTATAGCTAACGGGCTATTAGGATCGCGTAGAATACCAAGGCCACGAGATTCTCACTAGAACATTCCAAGAAAGTCCTTTGTTCCGACGTCAAAAACGTGAAGTGGGCTATAGCCTGAGAAGCCGCATAAATACCTATACGGTTTAAGACACGGCTAAAACATTAAGGGGTTGGTTGTACGCACATGTAAAGTAGCTCATAGAAACCCCTGAGCCACTCATTAATACTACTTTTTACGGGTCAATGGGAGGACCTACCAACACCAAGTTGCAAAGCATACGAGTATTTGATAGGGAACAGGGCGATCTCGAGGGAAGTCGAATACGACCAGTACGAGCAACGGCAGGGTCAGAGCCGGTGTGAACTATGAGAGTATGTGACAGGGATAACAAGAACGAGAAGACCGACTTACACCCCACAGCCATATTTTGTCATAAATAGTGATGGGAGTCGCAATCGTGGAAGCGCCTATCACCCAATTTGCAACAAGAAACAGAGTAGACCATAACACCAATGACTGGGGAGGGGACGAATGAATAAGATGCATAGTGAAAGGTCATGAGGGAGCATACCTTTTTGATGAACCAATGCTCTTTGCGGAATCTCTCCTCGGTCCTGTCGTCTAAGAATCGGACGGTAAAGAACTTGATGATAGCAGGGTATAGTTCCCAACGAAGGGACCATATGATCGATCCTACGATGTTTCCGTCGTCTTGCATTGCAGTACTATCATGGCCGAGACTCCTCGTTGTGCTCCCGGCTTGAGCATGGCTTTCGGATGTTCTTCCAGTATAAGGACCAGTATTGCCACCTTCGGATGACTGGTTGAGCGAACTTCTAAGGTCCTCTGTCCAATCTCTGTCAACGACTATCTCGTCCACCTCATCCCCACCGTCGTCATCTACCCTGGGATGAGTCCGGGTACTCCCAAGACTACTATCGGCAATGGCTGATGAGTCTGAGGGGGTGTCTGCGTTAATGCGTTTCATGAAGCGCGCCCATTGGACCTTGAGGATATCGAACCTGGCGTTCTTTCTCTTCCGGCGACGAGCTGGACCTGGAGGGCCTGCGAGCGCGACAGGGACGGGGAGCTGGAGGAGTTCCTGGGGAAGGGAGTTTACCGAAGGGATATCAAGAAGGTCGACCATCACAGGGAGTGGAGAGGGTATCGTGACGATGGAGGTTTAGTATGGAAGGGACGTTCGAGGGGGTCTCAGCGAGGGGACGAGAAAAGGAATGGGTGATGCGAAATCAGCGGGGATCGCGGCGAGGTCGTAAGTGAGGGCGTCTGATTCCCTAGAGAGAAGGTGCCAATCTGATGACCCTCTTTTCTCAGATCTGGGGAGTGTGGGCATCAGCGTCATACTTGCCATATACCTACCATATAGCAAATTATAGCGCTGCTAATTGAGTTGCTAATGCTGGTCGTGGGATCACGAGGGATTAATCATCGGGTAAGCTGATGTCCACTCCTGGACCCGACGCATAGCAACACCCTGTTACCAGTGTCAGACACTACACGGAGTCTACACTGTCACTACAGCGATTCTGACATCCGCCGTCGTCGTCGTCGTGGTAGAAAACAAGAACAGCAGGTTGCTCGACGTCGCACCGGAGAACAACGTGGTGTCCCGTCTGTTGCTGAGTGTTCCTAGATTAGGAAACCACATTGAATCTCCGAAATCTTCGTTGGGGCCCACCATAAGCATTAGATCACACTCATCCTGATCGTATTTGAGTAATAAAAATGACCAGTTGCTTGCTGGTACTCATCCAGACCGCCTGTCCAAAAATCTCCTGCCCGCATACACGAGAATTGAGAGATCCGCACGTTTCATCCAAATCTGGGTCATCGCTGTCGACATTCGCGCCTGGTCGGAGTTTGATTTTTACACGGCACTCTGCCTTTCTCGTATCACACCTTCTCCACCTTGTCTCCTTCGTCATACTCCTCGTCCTCCTTGTAATTATACATTCCCCCACTCATACGCCAAAAAATACACACAACAGCACTCGGGGGGCTAACTTCGACACCTCCAGCCATCTTACAGATTTTTTGTACTCCATCTTGCATTCAGCGTCTATGGCCGCTCAGATCACCCTCAAGAATGGGGAGAAGGTCAAAGTCAATGGTAAAAATCCGCTCTCTCTTGATTTCATCTTCTTTCGATACTCAGATTGGTATATTGCAGACCACGTATATTGTTCCCCTTCCTGGTCCGTCCGAGAGGGTACCCCTTATTCGGTGGCCCGCATCATGGAGTTTCTCCCTCCGGAAGGAATTGCCAAAGGTAAAGGAAAGGGCAAGGAAACCTATACCCGTGTCCGTCTCGCCTGGTACTATCGTCCAAGTGACGTCAGTGATCGCCCTGTTGCCGATTCCCGTCTACTCCTAGCCGCCATTTACTCCGAAATATGCGACATAAACCAACTTCGGTCCAAATGCTTCGTCCTTCACAGGGATAAAATAACTGACCTTGCTGGCTGGAAGAAACGCCCCGACCGATTTTATTTCAATCGTCTGTTTGACCCTTACATCAAGAAAGAATTCGAAGTCATTCAAGCAACTGATGTCCGGAATTGTACGTTTCACTTCCGTATCTTCTGTTTTCGCCTTTACTTGATCTATTTCCGCAGTACCCGATAACATCCGACAGGTTTTGCTATCGAGATATGAGTATGTCGTCGCGGAGAAGGATGTCGTTCCGGACCTCACGGATACCCTCCGTCTCTGCGCCACATGCAACCAATGGTGCGCAAAGTAAGTGGCAGCCGCAATGTTCACCGCACGGGTCTTATTGATTCCGTGCTTATATTAAGCCCGGATACGGTAGGATGTGATAGATGCAAAAACTTCTTCCACATGGGCTGCGTGCAGCCTCCTCTCCTTGCAAAGCCCTCACGGGGTTATGGTTGGACGTGTGCACCCTGCTCGAAACGGCATGAGGAAGAAGTGGATAGTCATGAGGTCCGCCACCCGACGCCAGTGACGAAACCCAAGTCAAACGCCCCTGCACCGCGAGGGCGTGGGCGACCACGCAAAGACCGAACTCTTGCCGAAAAGGAGGAAAACGTTGACATCAAGTATTTCAAAATGTGGCCCTTTCGATATTTCGGGTGAGTGATCGTGTTTGGATTCTCGTTCTCCTAAGCACAGGACGTGGGCTGACGGTATGCACACTGACACCCTTTTAAAGTCAATACACCGTTGCAGAAGACACGCTTGGTATGTGTGAATGTTGCCATCAATGGAGCAGGTTATATATGTATCGCAGATCCTGACGACCTCATTTTCCCTCGTGCCGCAACCCGAGTTGGTCCGAAGTACCAGGCTGCGATTCCACCAAGTACGGTAGCCTCGTCCTCGACCAGTGAAGATGGTATGGTGCCCAACGGAGAGGAAAGAGGGGGTGACAGCACCGTAGAGACATTGAGCATCATCATCAACCTGACTGATGAGGAAGGTGGGCATTTATTGTGACAGCTTGTGAGGTAATGCTTGACTGCCGGTTATCTTACAGTTGCAGAACGTAAGTGACTTGACATTATTTGGCGCTCAGCTTTGAACCCTGGTTTTAAAGTTGACGAATGGCAGACCGCGCTCACCAGAAAGAAGGAGGACTTGCACAACGTAGATTGGCTGACTGAGGCAATACGCCGCTTTTCGCAAGCGTACCTGATGAACAGGGGGTGGTCGACCGTGGACATGAGTGCACCAACTCGGGCCGAAAAGGTAACATTTCACGACATTCACTTACGTGAGTCCTCTAATCAAACTCAACTTTGTTTCTTTCCCCACAGTGGAAAAAGGGGGAAACCAGGTACATGGACAAGGAATGGACGGCAGAGGAGATGGCTGCCTTTGAAGATGGCATTCTCCTCCACGGTCCCGAACTCCGTGCGGTCCGTGATGAAGTCGGCACTCGGGGTGTGCCAGAGGTTGTCCGATTTTATGGACATTGGAAGAAGTAAATTTCTCCTCTTGCGGTTTGCTCCACTTTTTTTCCTGATGCGCTATATTAGCTCCAAGCTCATGGAAGAGAACATACGTACTCGCGAGCGGGCCGCAGTGGTCAAGGAGGACGAAGACGAGGTACCAATCGAGGTACCCATGTCAGACGACGAAGGCTCTACCATTCGCGGGCCAAGCAAGGCGAACAGCAGTTGTGGCGCTTGCCGTACGCGCGAATCGGACACCTGGTGGCGCGCTCCGAAAGGTCTCGCCACCGACATTCTCTGCGACACCTGCGGTACGAACTGGCGAAAATACGCCGACTTGAATGTTCGGCCAGTTCGTGAGGATGTTTTGGCTCCTGGAAAGAAGACGGCAGAGAAACGTGAGGGGACACCACTGAGTGCGCCAAATGCAAAGCGGTTGAGGGTATGATTTTTTTTATCGGTTTGAACTTGACTGAATATTTGATTTTTTGGCAGGTTTCGGCAACTACAAACGGAACGCCTCCGCCTGCGGCGACGGCTGCGCCTCAGCTGCGTTGCCTTGCTTGTCAAGAAAATGGGCCGATGGGCCGAGTTCTCAAGTGCAGTCAGTGTCAGTTCCGAGTGCACGCAGGTATGTCTTGTAGAATGGTTAGTTTTGGTCGAGGGGTTCTGACATCCCTTGCCAGGAACGTGTGGCGTCTCCGTAGACAAGCAGGCCGTGGAATCATGGCTATGTGACCTCTGTAACAACGAGAAGACCCAAGAGTCTTCCCTCGTGAGTATTTATTTTATCTTTATTTTATTTCTACCTTTTTATTATCCGTCTACTCACCTTGGGGATTAAAGAACACAGACTGTGTGCTATGTCCGCGTAGAAAAACGAAGACGGCTCCCAAAGATGCTGACTCGTTTCTGCGCGCTGCGAAGCCTACAGAGGGTCAAGCCTGGGTTCACGTTCTCTGCGCTGTCTTTTCTCCCGAGGTAACGTTTTCAGATGTCACCCAACTACGACTTGCGGAAGGTATCAGTACCATTCCTCGTTCACGTTGGTCAACGGTACGTCCTCTTTCCCGATGCCTCATGAGTCAGTATTATTTAGACAAGCGCAGAGGTGTAGCCTATGTGGTGAAGCAGGTGGCGCTGTCCTTCGATGCAGCGATTGCGTTCGCGAGCATCACATTTCCTGTGCATGGCAACACAACCACCGATTCGGTTTCGAGCTCCAACCTGTAAGTCTATCCCTACCCCACCACCGCCAGTCACACACTCACGCGCTCCACCTCAACCCATTGCGTAGGTCCGCAACCGCCGTGACAACCTTTTGACCACGTTCAAAGGCGAGACGGGACATATGGTGCCTATCGTGTGTTGTCCCGAACATGATACGAGTAAACGCGAACTCTTCGATTTATGTGAGACAGATGACACTGGCGAGGTCAGTATCCTCCCCCTCCCCCCCTCAACGCATACTAACCCTACTCCCTCCCTCGCACGCACTCGCACACAGACCGCCCTCCAGGCCTACTGCCGTACATACAAACGGGCCCCCGTCTCCCAAGCACACGCACTCCTCCGCAAAGCCCGCCGCCTCGACGCTCTTCTCAGTAACACCAACACCAACAGCACCGCCAATGGCACCAACAGACACTCCGCCGAACTCGACGGTAGCGGCGGCGGCGGAACGGTGGAAACAGAACAACGATGTCATCAATGTCAGACACGCTATTCGCCTTGTTTTTATCGGTCCAAGGTTTACCCCGACGCGTGGCTTTGTCATCATTGTCAGTTTCCGTTTGTTGGAGAGCAGACGCAGGGGTCGACAAGCACAAGTGCTGTCGGTCGTGAGGATGGGGGTGTGGATGGGGAGGAGGATGGGGGTGAAGACATGGGTGCAGACGCGGGTATAGGTGTGGGTGTGTCGAATCGTTGGGCGCCTTGGGAGGACCCGCTCCGGAATGCAGGTCCACGAGCGGTGGAGGTTTGATCGACTCTGAATGCATGCTCACTGTAACATTTCTACCCTCCATCATCATCCACGTGTATACCACTTGGCTCGTTCATTTGCATTCGGGTAGAGGAGAAAGGAACTGTCCGCCCGTTACATGCATCTTCAACATTATCCTCACAAATGGGTACATTGCTGTAAACTAGTTCGATAGTCAAGAGGAAAAGGGTGAACAACAAACGAAACGAAATGAAGAGATGTGTGAGATGCAGCACAATACAAAAGGGGGTAGTACTGTGAAGAAGAAGAAACCTTGTTAAATCCAAATAAGCAAGAGTTATTTAAATATCCGTGAGTGAAGTAAACGTCAAGCAGGGGATGGCAGGTCGGTCGGGCGATTGGTTTTTCTATGACTTCACGCGCTTGTAGTACAACACGTATGCTGGGCGTCCCTATTGGCATCATAAGCACCAGAAGCGGATGAAAGAGACCTAGGCACTCACCACGACCTCCTTGGCGTCTGTATCTGTAATCTTACTGTCGTCGCAATACTTCCATCCAGGTCTTGACGCTATAAACGCCGTATCTACCCCACATAACATATCCGTCAATACCCACCCCGTCCATTCAAATAAAATATCTGGGGGACTCACAATGTCCATTGCTCAAATTCCCAAAATGGTTCGTCACGCCATAAAGATCATACCTATACGGCGGAACCTGTACCCGTGGGTCAGTCGCTACACTCATGGGTGTTGACTTGTCCGTGCTTTTCCGCATCTCGGGTGGTAATGGAGGTGGCATGTAATTCGTCAAATCGAGCCCCTTGAGCGGGAAATCGACCACCGTCTCGATCTTGTCTGTAAATGGCCCTTTGACAGAGAACCGTTTGAGATGGATCAATAAGACGGGGGGTAATCGAGAGAGCGACAGGATCTTGGATGCGCTTCGCAAGGTTTTACATTTTGGGCAGTGCCTGTACGAAGAGCGTCAAACGGTTGTTTCAATGAGACAGACAAACGAGGGCAAAAAACGCACCATGCTTCTGATTTCTCAAGCACCTCCTCCTTCACAAACGCATCCAAACATTGGTACAACGGAACTTTGGAGGGGCCCTTGATAGCAGGTATCGGCAACGACAAATACATAAACGGGTTGTACGTCGTCGAAGTCTGTCAAGAACGAAATCATTCAGCATGGCGTTTTCTGACAACAACCCAGAGAGATGATGCTGACATGATGGCAAGTCAAACACTCCATTCGGTTCCGGAACTGGCCTTGGAAATAATCCACGATCAAACTGTCATTCCGCATCCGGTAGATCTCCCACTCTTGTTCGCTGGCGATTTGCTGAGGCAGCTTCTCGAGTTCGGCTTCTCGTTCAGGCGTTGGCTCGTTGCTCGGTTTCGTAAGGACACGGTTGAGGTCTTCGTGAAGGCCATCGAGGAGGAACGTCAAAAACTCTTGCGAGTCGTGTTGGTCGGCTCCACTGAACTGAGCAGCATGTCCGCATATCGATTTCTACATGCAGACGTCACTTGAATGAACACTCCAACGAAACAAGGAATGCGCAGGACGTACTCGGAACATGATCGGATTCAAATGAGGAAGCTCCGAATGCGACATCTCATACAAAATACCCGCAAACGCGTTCACCACGCTCCCTTTCGTGCCCAACGGGTTCAACATATTGATGGCATTCCGCCACAGTCCCTCTGATACACCATCAGTGGTCTCACTGGAAGCGAAAAGGGACTTTGGCGTACCGGCGAAGAATCTGGCAAAGGGTACTGTTGCGCTCAAACATTGTATTGTGGCGTTCATGTAACAGGTATTGCCCAGATTCTTCAGACCCGTCGTATTGATTCGCATATCCGACCAATAAACAACCGGGTACTCAGACTTGATCGTGGGTGGTTTCGGACCTGCGTGGTTCAGTACGGATATTGAGTAGGAAGGCGTATGTAGGAGACGTGGGCGCGAATCTTGACGTTCAGACACAGGGGAAGCAACAGGTGGAGGTGGTCGTAGTACAAGATCTGGGTACTCAATGGGTGTCGAACGATGTGCAAAACCACTCGCAGTCGGAGACGTGCTGTCCATAAAGTCGCTTCGCCGTCTTGCCAGCGGTGAAGGGTTGATAGATGCTTGAGGAGGGAGCGATACAGGAGTGAAGTTCGAAGGGGACGGTGAGAAAGACGTGCTTGGTACGGGTGGTGGAGCCGCTGAAGAGAATGAGGGGTATGTGATGGATGCCATTGGTCTGGGTGATGATGATATCTGTAAACCATCAGTGGGGGCACAACCAGCGGCAGCAGATAACTCACATTTTCCGATTGACTATGAGTATGAGAAATAGATGAGGGTGGTCTTGAAACAGCATTTCGACGAACAATATACGCAGGTCCATCGGAGACCGTGTCGACTTCAAGGGGCTTTGCGGGTAGTCTTCGTTTTTCCCTGGTCGTTAGCATCAAATAAATGGTAATAAACGAGGACCTACAGGGGAGATTGAGAGGGCAACTCCGGATGGCGCTTCTCGCTTGACACATCACTCGTAAGCGACGGAATCGGCAACGGCCGGCTACGAAACGAGTCGGGTACTGATGAAAGTATTGCGCCTGAGGTACTATTGATTCCATTCTGGAGGATGCTTGGGGAGCCTCGCATGCCGCGTGCTGCTCCGCGAGCGATCTCGTCTGGGAACTCTCGTTTCCATGCTTGAAAGCCACCAACAAGCAACATTGGCGCATGCCGCAAGAACTTCCTGAATGCACCATCGAACACGGCTTTGACGAACACTGAAAGCGGGCCTGTGACATCATACATCTCTGAAGACGTATCGTAAAGCACCACGAGGTCAAATTTGTCGCGGTTCTCAAAAAGTACCCATTCTTCACGCGGTGCAACAAGTAGAGAATCTTCAAGATTCGCTGCCGTCACGCTGTTCCGATCATTAGCCAACAAATTCGAGCATAGAGTAACGCATTACCTTGATCGCGAAAGCACAGAGGGCTCGAGGCACACAACGGCATCGGACTTGATGTGTTCGGTATCAAATTCCTCTCGAGTCCGTACGTCAACAATGAGCGTTTTGACACCAGCAGATGCCATGAATTCATGCAAGAGGCTGGGGCGAATGGTATTCGACGATGGAATTGTGGGTTTCTCGGGTATCGGTGCAGGTTTTGAAACGAGACCATTTATGGATGGTTTCGAGGTAATCGTTGGTGAAGCCGGACGGCTAATGAAAGCGTTCAAGGTGGGCGTAATAGGTGTACTGGAAGGCCGTGGCCCAGGATCGATGGATAATGATGGGAACGGCTTGAATGGGGGACTGGTTGGCAGTTCCAAGCCGTTTATACCATTCGCATGAGAGGTTGATGATCGGTGGGATTTGTTGCTGCTGCCTGTGGGATGTGGAATGGAGGGGAGTGTAGCTGCCAATTCATCCAATTCGTCGATGGATGGGAACGCTCGTGTAAACTCGGCGACGGTGTTGTGAGCAAGAGGCGGTAAGGATGATTCGGAGGATGTCGGTGAAGGGGGGCCAAGGCTAGACGGTGGGACAACGGCGTGTGGCGATGACGTCGTTGAGCTGGTACTTGATGACGGGACGAAGGCAATTTGTGGCGGTAATGGTATGAGAGATGGAGACAGTTTATGGGTGCGTATGGGTTCGGGCGATCTCAGAGGGACAGAACCAGTAGGCGTCGAGGGCACAGTAGGGAATTCTCGCGAGGAACGCTTAGAGGTATCGACGTTTAAGCCTGCGTCGTTGAGCTTCTTGAGACGATCAGCTATAGAAGTACCGACTCGTTTGGTAGCCCCTGCGTCTGCGTTGTCGTTGTCGCTAATATATAGTCAATACACACGTGAGAGGGTTGTGTGATATGAGTTGATAGCGCTCACGCTGCAGCGGATTTTTCCAGATCACCCAGTTTTTCCTCGATGGCTTGGACACGTTTCCTGATATCACCGCCCTCGAACTGATGGGGAGATTAGTTAGCAACGGGTATGACAATATAGGGTTGCACCTTTTGAAAGTTGACAAATTCCCTGTACAACATGCCGTGCTTGCCCGGTTTGTTCTCTGCCATGAACTCTGAGCTGTTCATGAACATATGCATGAGGCTTCCTGTCCTGAGGAGGGCACCAAGTGCGCCCTTTAGATTTCCTTGATTCTCATTGATCCGTGCCTGCTCGAGCTGTGTGCGTGCTGTCTTGATCAAGGAGAGTGGGGATACGCCCTTTGCTGCCTTTCTAACATCCTCCTTTGCCTTTGCCTTTACCTCTGCGACGGAGAGATTGTCGTTTGGTAGACCATTGTACATCGCTGGTGAGTGAGTCTTGTCTTGGTCGTTGTAGGGCTCGTTCTTGTCTGTTAGAGACTGGGAGAGTTGATATTCCACGCCTGGGTGGAGAATAGCAACTCCAGGCATGAACAAGGAGGGGATTACCAGGGACTACTAGAGACTTGCCCAGTGTCCAGTACTACGAGTGCTAGTACCACTAGAGTACTCTGCTTGTCGACTCCGGACTGCGAAACAGGATTACCTGACCAGATTACGTAAATTACGATCTATGAGCACTTGTCACACTCCCCTGTGACAGCCATGTGACACTTTATCACGAGCACGTGACTGGCGCGTTGAACACGACCGCGACGAGCACGACGACGAGCACAGCGAGCAAGACGACGAACACGACGAGCAAGACAGTCTCGACGACGATGGTGGACAC
>JBBPJZ010000789.1:0-13506 GCA_038089015.1 Chalciporus aff. trinitensis | reverse complement strand
ATCCATGTATATAGTGAAAAGCAACTGGGTGATTGGAATCTCCAGCTGCAATTTCAAAAATACGTTGAAAGAGAATGGCATGTGCTTCTGCAGAATGTAAATTGAGAGTAAATGCACGAGCACTGACGACCGCTAAGAATTTTGTTAGTACAAGTCAAATTATCAACTAATAACTCACATCGTTTGTGATGATTGTCCCATGACTGTATTTCAAACTCTTGCCATTTGGCAACACGCTTGAAAGCAGTGTCAATGGAAAGGCGTGATGCTTGCATGAGATGGTTTGACATTTGAGATGTCATGCAAATGACCAGATAGAGGTTGGCACCACTGGAGAGTCTATGGACCTCAACACTGCGCACATAGCATGTGGAGAAAGCAGAATCATTGCTGACAAGATGCTTCACTGCTAAATAATCAAATAATCAATAGTCATAGCAAAGTATACATATAAAAGACAGCATACCTTCAAATCCTGTTCCCTTTGGAAACTTCTGATCATGAACCTTGCTAACAATATAGTGAACATGATCCAGGTTGGCAAGAGAAGGATGAAGATCAGATAAATCAATATTATCTGATTCAAATCCAAGATGATTCTGCAAGCCAACCCTAAAACCTGAGTCAAGCATAATGCGACAAGGTGTAGCATCAACAAGTCTTCATCCCATACCATATAATAGCTCTTTCAAAACAGCTTCCAATGAAGCTGGTGTTTTGATAGGAGCAGGGGGAGGATGGGAATGAGGGCTAGTGAAGACCACAGCAATATAGGGACAAGCTGCAAGATCATAGGGAGTATAAATGAGATAGGAAGTTGGACATTTGACTGGCAATTTCATTAGGTTTCCACGGGCAAGAATGCCATCAGATCCACAATGCCAAAAAGCTATAATAATTTTTACCATCAAATTTAACCACCAGAAAATAAAATAATACTCACAACAATATTGTGTATGCTGTGAGGATGATGCAACAAATGTACATGGAACAAGAGGACCATATCCTTGTTGCATGGCAGCAATTTCATACTGAGAAATGATGGTCTGATTGTCTTCAAGCAGTGCTTGAAGATAGATAGCATTATACTCCTGTAAATCATATAAAACAAAATGAAAACGATCCTGGGGGCAGCGAAATTGACAGCTGCCATTGATAAATAACAATTTGTTTTAAATAATAAATTAATGACTTACCAGATATACAGGTGATTTAACTGATCGCGCCACATGACCATTTGGCCATTACAGCTTCCTTCGGGAGTCAGCAAGGGATTCTCATCCTCTTCGTCAACATTCAACTCCTCATTTGAGCTGTCAAAGGAGCTCAGGAGCTCAGTTTTCAGTGAACAACCATGCTCCATCACAGCACAGAACAGCGCAAGAGTCTTGTTGAAGACCTCAGCTGTGGCAGTGTCAACACCCGCAGGCGGTGACGGTGCTGTGAGCGCGCACATGCTCAGTTGATTTATATATGAGTGACCTGGCATCAGAGAGCTCATGTCTCGTGCAGAGCGAATCTTTAATCTGTTACCTATAGCATGACTCTGTGAGACTCAAAACACAAGGAAAGTCAGAAACGAAACATCCTACATGAAGTCTTGAGCCGGTAACACCGAAGTAAGTTCCCTGCACGGTCCTGGAGAAGATCACAGTGGACACCATCGTGTGTGCTGTGTGAGCCACCAGACGAGCCTAATGAGTATTGAAAATCCGACTTAGGATTGGTGTATTCAGCTGGATCGACCTTGAAGATGTGGGCAACCCTCTGATGCATAGTCTGGCCAGTCTCCGGATACTCCACTATGGCGTCCAGTGGATGCCTGACAATTGCATCAACAAAGAGGCTGCGGTTGACTCTGTTGAGCCTGCATGCACATTCCTTGGCCATAAAATATTGGGCGGGTGGTGGAGTGTACTGGGAAGCGAGGACTCAATGAGATGGCTGGGAGGTGAATGAAGCCTGAGAAGAAGCACGGGACTGAGTCGCCGATGAGCAGGTAGATAATTGAGAGGATGCGTGGGATAGCATTTTGAAGTCATCCAAGGACAAACCGGCCCCAGTGAGAACGGATTATGCTTCTTGAGCTGCACAAAGCTGAGACTGAGAGAATGAGAAGTGCTGAGTGGAGTCCATAGGATGCTGCTGGACCCATCGCTCATCCCATCCTGATTTTATACAGAGGTGCTCGCTAGATCATGTTGCATTGTGCAGAGCTGCTACATTGTACCATCGTGGCTGAGGGGTGTTGATGACCAAATTAGGCAAGTAGGGTTGAGGTACTTACTCCACAATTGTCGCTTCGCCTCTTTGTTCACCACCACCATCTGCCTCATTCCCAACCTCATTCTCAACAACAATGGCAACAACAAGCACACATTGGAGACAATGGGCTCCGCTGGTGTCCAGTGTGCCAACCACTGGTAAGTTTTCATCTTTTGTCTCTCTTCAACATCTCAGCTAACATTTTCCAGGTAACACATTCACGCCCTCCAACGATGCCAACACCTTCGCCATTGTTTCCCAACACTACGTTACAAGAATCCTCCCATGAACGATTCTCTGCCCACCATACTCCGTCCACCATCATTTCCCTCACCCGGTTCCTTCCTTTGTGCCACTCCATGCCTCAACCTCATGTTTCTTTCAACTAGATATTCTGCACGTAAGTACCACTACCTCCCTGCGCTGACCCCATTCACCATTTGCCCGGTTGTCAGCCGCTGCCCCACCAACACATCCTATACTCCGGCTTCACTCCCTCCATCAAGTATTCCTGCCCACATTCGCCATTCCATCATGCCACTCTCCCCTTTGCCCGGTCGTCAGTGACAGCTTTACCAACCCATCCCGTACCCCAGCTTCACTCCTACCTACTCTATTCTCTGGAGCGGGAGATGTGCCAGTATCTCCTGGTGATAGCCCAGCATGCCTCCAGCACGTTTCAACCTCGCACTGCTCTATCGAGTATTGCTACCCACAGTCTGTTAGCAGCAAGGTGTACAGCTAGAGTAGTACAACAGTAAACTCAGCGCAGTTCGAGAGAACGAGCTGTATATTAAATACCTAGAGTAGTATGACAGTAGACTACTCAATACAGTTAGTGAATGTAGAAACAATGATGTAACAAATGGTATCTCACCTCAGTGCAGTTTGAGAGAACAAGCTAAGGTGTTCGACAAAAGAACAAACGACGATGTACCAACGGAGGAACAAATGATAACAAATAAACGGGTGTAGTCTAAACGAACATTCAAAACATACAGAAGTCAACATATCACCAAATGTAGTAAGCTTGACTGCGTCTAACACAGTCACCATTCCATCATGCTACCCTCCCCTTTGCCCAGTCGTCAGCAGCAACCTCACCAACTGTTCCTCCCGGCTTCGCTCCTGCCCGCTCTGTTCTCTGGAGCAGGAGATGTGCCAGTATCTTCTGGCTGTAGTGCATCACACCTCCAGTACATCTCATCCCCGCATTGCTCTCCATCGTGCTACCCTCCCTTTACCCAGTCGTCCGCAACAACCTCACCAACTCCTTCGGTATCCCGGCTTCACTCCCGCCCGCTCTGTTCTCTGGAGCAGGAGATGTGCCAGTATCTCCTGGCTGCAGCGCATCACACCTCCAGTACATCTCATCCCCACATTGCTCTCCATCACACTACCCTCCCTTTGCCCAGTCATCAGCAGCAACCTCACCAACCCGTTCGGTATCCCAGCTTCACTCCCGCCTGCTCTGTTCTCTGGAGCAGGAGATGTGCCAGTATCTCCTGGCAGTAGCACATCACACCTCCAGTACGTCTCATCCCCACATTGCTCTCCATCGCACTACCCCCCCCTTTGCCCAGTTGTCTGCAACAACCTCACCAACCTGTTTGGTATCCTGGCTTCACTCCCACCCGCTCTGTTCTCTGGAGTGGGAGATGTGCCAGTATCTTCTGGCGGTAGTGCATCACACCTCCAGTACGTCTCATTCCTGTATTGCTCTCCATCGTGCTACCCTCCCCTTTGCCCAGTCGTCCACAAGTATCCCAGCTTCACTCCTGTGCGCTCTGTTCTCTGGAGCGGAATGTGCCAGTATCTCCTAACTGTAACACATCATGCCTCCAGCGTTTCTCATTTCTGTTCTGCCCTCCCTCCCATCTCCACCATTCTAGCATGCTACCCTTTCCTTTCACTCAGAACATGAGCTCACCAGATCCCTTCTGACATCCTACTCTCTCCGCTCTCTTTCAAGCACTCGCGCTCATACAGACCTTTCCAACATGCTATCATGTCGTGCCTCACAATTTATAAAAGATAATTCTTTCATTGTTGTTCAAACAAATTCAGTACACTAACTGTCTACTGAGGTAGACACTTACCCTTCATCACCGCCCCCCCTGCTGTCAAAACAGCACCTGCCACCTTGGCGCTCAATGTCTGCATCGGCCACAAAACAACCAAGTTGCTTCACCAATGGCAAGCAAGACAAGGTGAGCACCAAGCTCAATGTGGAGAGGCAATGAAGATGGTGCTGATGCAGAGGCAGGAATGGGGAGTTCCAGTCATTGGTGTGTGAGGTTGTGAGTTATATACAATGGAGGGTAATAATAGCCGAACGGAGTCCGGAGTTCAATGTGACTCCACCCTGTTCAGATCATATGCCATGGTTAGAAACTTTTTTCACCTTGTCGTAAGGACCCTGAGCGGTAACAACGGACCACAAACTTCAAAATTGTTGGTCGATTCCCCGATCTTACTGTCCTTTTCAGGCAACTTGACCCTGTGGCAAACACATAATCAAATGACTCCCTCCTCTTCGGGCAACCCAGAACTTGCCAACCGAAGGCAGAAATTCAGTAAAAGTTGTACCATTTGACTTGGAAGGGTCTGCAGATCATTTTCCATGATGATCGAACAAGAAATAAAGGAGTTTTATGTTTCCGGGGTTTCAGGATTTCGGATGCACTTTCCCACGAATTATGGATCGGAGGCAAATGTAAAGCGGTAATGAAGGCAAGAATCCGCGTATGTACCTTGATGCAAGCACGCTATCAATATCGAGCTCGCTGAGCCGAATGGCAGTATCAACCTCTCCACAGCGTGCTCAGCCCCGCAGGTCCACGTTCTGTGCTTCGAGATAACGTCACTGTGCCACGAGCATGATTACATACGCCACAAGTTCATCAAGCTATGATCCGCGTTTAGTGGCAATGACGGAATCATTGTTACAGCATTTACAGCGGCTTTTAGACTGAGAAAGGACCGCAGAAAGTCAGATATCCTGCTGGATCGGTCGAGAGTTTTTACCGAGTGTCTTCTGTCTATGCAGCTTATGCACCGACCTTCCACGATCGGCGCATGCAACCTTACGCTGCGTAGAGAGATGGCTGTCTAGCATCGCCGAACCCGAGCTTATCGGAGCCAACTAAGCTTCATTCGTTGCTTACTATGCCATACCTTGACGTTACATCCCAAGCATCGTTAGCTCGTCTATACATCCAAGTATCATCAATGCATTCATCCGGTACAAGTGAACTAAGGATGGAAACAAACCCATGTCAATAGACGAGTATTGAACGTACAACGATCGTCCTCGCGAAGGTACTACTTGAAATCTGTCATTACACCGTGACCAATCGTTGGTCCTAAAAAGATATGACCAGTCGGTCCTCCTAGCAAAAATCTGAAACCAGATTGACTCACAAAGTCATACATCGGGACTTCTTCTCCTTGGTCATCGAGTGGCTCCCAGGGAAGACCCGCAGGTATCCAACTAATGCGCACAAGTGTGAGTACTCTAAGGAACCCGATGCACAAATTTTAATTTCACTCACTAATTGTCATCCTTGAAAACCGGTAATGGAGGCCCACGTTTGCGGGGTAGTCTTTCTGGGACGATGATTTGCATGAGGTCATAGAGGGGGGTATAACATGATTCTTCATGGCAGCCACTGCGGAGGAGCCCAGCTTGGTTATCGCTCCACCAACTCAACGTCGCACCAGCTTCGGCAACTCCTCCCGAGGGAGTAATCCCAGCTACCACGCCACGCAAGGCAATTGACACCACTTCGCCCTCTAACATATCTCTCAGCAACCACACTACAACAGACGAAAGGAAACTCACTCTGGCTAGAAAGACATAAAGCGTACGCAGGGCAATAAAACACTCTTGTCACCAGGCATTTATCCCAGAGCATCTCAATCTTCGCGAGATGTCCGTATATCTCACCAGACGGCATCTCTTTGATGCGTGGTCTATACATAAGGAGCATAGCACCTCGCCCACGTTTGGTCTCCCAGGTCCCTTTCAAAGCTGCGCCCGCAAAGTCGCCACCCCCGCTGTATTAGAGTCGGTAAGCAAGCAATTCGCTCTCGAAGCGGAGAGCAGAAGCTTACACTCCTACGCTGGGCGTGAATTCAACTTTGTGAACGTTACTCGACCAAGTCATATATTCATTCTCTTCGGGTCGGGATTTGGGAAGGTACTTTGACACGTCGAACCCGTCGGGAAAATGAGAGGCGAATTCAGGAGAGTAGATATTACCCTCGACCCGAAGGGCACCCGTATCTCTGTCGACAGTACCATAAGAGCCTACCTGGTCCACGAATGCGATCATGTTCGGATTCAGAATGCAAGATACACAGGAAATGAGAGCATACGGACCTCGATCTCGCATGGTGGATCCCAGTTTGCAAACTTGCGTGTTTGCTTGTAGATAAGGTCGATGAACTTGCGTTGTGGGTTCGTTTCAGATCTGCCGAATAGATGCATGACAAGAAGACCTTTGCAAGACGAGCAGTGGGGGAAGAGAGGAGAGAAGATTCGAAGTGCCCGGAAGCGGTGGAGGAGGTCCCCTGTGGAGTGAGTCACAAGACACCAGTGTAGATCATTGGATCACGCATGTTGCCGTGGAAAGCTGCGCCAGGGAAGCTTTAAACTTGCTGTGCCTTCCGAGTCTGTCATCGTGCAGCGCCACCCAATCATTAGCATCCAAATAGGACATGGGCGCTAGATATGCTCACAACCTTGAATTCGAACGAGATATCATTAATGCACAGGTTGCAAATCATTGACAACTGGAAGATGGAGGGGAAAACAAAAGACGTCGATCAAATACATACAAACTCGCACTTCGCGGGTCTGGCCTTGATGCCTCTTGTTTCCTCCAGAACGTTCGAATTTACCACCCAAATTGTTCCATCGTCCACCCATAGACCATTCCGCGCTCATTGGGGTAATTACACAACCTCTCATTCCTGTTCACTTTGTTAATAGCCTCGATAGTGGCTTCGTCCAAGTCTGGAAGCTAATGTAAAGGATGGTCGTAATCAAGCAAGAAACGAGGCGAAGTAGTTGAATAACGGACCTCCAGATTCTCCCTCTGTCTCGCCTCGTTCTCGCTCTTGGGTGTAACGACACATCCTCGTGCAAGGTGCCATGCGAGAACGAGTTGGGTCGGAGTGACACCATACTTCGCAGCAAGTTCGGTGATCGTAGGGTCAGAACGGACTTGTGCGTAGCCTATCACACAAACGGATCAATCCACGCTTCAAAATCCACCACGATTGTTGGACCTACCCGTGGGTGTGTATGCGGAGACGACTATCCCCTTAGATTTGCAGTACTCCAAAAGCTCAGGCTGGGCAAGGTAGGGGTGGAGCCTGTGGGTCGCCGATCAGCGTGCGGTCTACATCCTCGGTTGGAAGGTCAATGATAGTATGGGAGGTGTACGCACTCAACCTGGTTAATAGCTGGTACAACCTTGGCGGTCTTGAGCAGTTGTTCGAGGCTGCACGTGTTCATCTAAGTCTCAAATCCTATCCGCTTTATATGATAAGGAAGTGGGCTCACGTCTTTATAGAGAAATTGCTGACGCCGATGGCTTTTACTTTTCCTGATTCGAGAACCTTTTCCATGTCCGCCCATGTCTCGTTCAAGTTGGGGTGTTCTAACGCGCGAATGCCGTCCGGATCATCAGGGTTGGTGATCCGTCCACGGCCCTCTGTTAGGGAGAAAACCGATCAGCTCCTCTGGACAGAAGCAATGCAAAGTACGTACGGCCGATGTATTCGGTAGCTTGAGGGAAATGGACCAGATACTAGAGTTATAAGACATTATCTATTGGTGTTATCGCCGATCAAGGAGAGGAAGATTGCTCACGAGATCGAAATAGTCTAATCCGGACTCTTTCAAGCTTTCGTCGATAGACTCCAATACATACCCTGGGTGGTGCCATCTAAAACGGGTTTATTAGATCGCCGAGGTATATGTTTCCATTCTCAAGTGGACATACGGTAATTTGGTTGTCACAAAGATCTCCTCTCGTGGTACGCCCGACTCGCGGATCGCAGCGCCCACAGAGTGCTCAGTCCCTACAGCATGTTATCCATGAAGAAAACAGAGAATGTTCCAGTACGAAAGAAGCACTGACCGTACATCCATGCAGTGTCGAGGTGTCTGTACCCTGCCTATTCATGCCACATATGAACAAGGAACAGTTGGAAAGAAGGACTCGGTATGCTTACCTTCAAGGCTGTTCCGAACCACACTTTAGCTCTATCTTTCTTCTCCTGATCTGCTCCACCTCCTGCAAAACATCCGAGCCCGATAGCAGGGATCGAAACCCCTGTGTTCAGCCTGATGGAAGGAATTGTTAAAGCTGTCACTGGAACCATTTGCGTCGACTATAAGGAGAGAGATAGCAGAATCAAGGAAGATGTCGTCGATAGAGCACTTGGGAGCAATATTCGGTTTCCGGAAAGCCTCGACGGCCACCCATGTCAGTTGTCAGTATCACGGCGCTCGCCATGTGATCACTGTAAGATCACACGCCTGCAGCGGCAAATATATGTCACAGCGTGATGGGGCTCGGACTCGGAGACATGGCGGGAAAAGGAAGACGCTCGATAGAAAGGGAACCTCTTACGGACTAACTATGATGAGTAGGTATATAAGAGGAGGATTGGGTCGGAGAATCAAGCTAACACGAGGTGTACATGTGTAGAGAGGTGTGAGTTCGTATGTAAGAGAGGGAGGTAGCGAGAGCGTGTATCCCGAATTGTCACAATATAGGACAGTGAGGACTCATTAGAGTGCCCGATGCCAAAATACAGAATGTCCGTATAAGAGGAGATGGCACTAGTATGGCACTGTGTCAGAGTCCTAGTGCGGGTGTTGCTGTTTGTTCTCCCACACTGGGAAGGCCATGATCAGGTGCCAACAGCCTCAAAGTTCGCTAGGTAGGCAGTCCAAGGCCTAGGTAAGACAAGTAAGTTACTTGCCAATGATATATGAACGATTATTGAATGACAGGCCTCCAAACCATTCTGAGCTCGGCGTGTACAAAACCAAAACTCCCATGGCGGCCTTCCACTACTCTCACACCCTGGCAATAGCGATTCCCTGTATTCCTAGCAGAATCCCGGGCGCAAGTTATGGCCACATGCTCCCAATTGACCACGCCGACTGCTGAGCGCTGAGCCAGGATCCTTCCCAAATCCTGCAGGCTGCCCAGTGCCATGGCTTCCCTCTTCTGTTGTTCTGATGGCATCGTCTCCCGGACGATGTGGCTGAGTACCAGGTCAATTAGGCTTTGATGTGCCAGCGGCCTTGGAGACGGCGCATGATATCAGTGGTGTGATATGGAACTTTCCTGCAGAACAGTCCCTTCTATGTGGAACACAGGGCGGTGTTGTTGACCCCTATTTTGGGGGTCAATATCCATTCCTGGTATGTTCTTCCGAGCCACTTATTTGGAGCTTTTGATATGCAGTTCCACCCGCTGACTCTTACTGAATCAGGTTCACCGGATTGGTTGTTTTCAATTACGCTCATTAACTGTGTAAGTCTGGCATGGCGTGCGGTGCGCCACAGTGGATGGCCCCTCAAACGGTAGTATCTTTGACTAACCTATAAAAACTAGCTTGGATTCGCGTTTCACTCATCCTTCCTTTACCCTCTTACCTGACCACAAAAGAAGTAATCACCCCAGGAACGCACGATGTTCATCCCGTTCTTGACACGTCGGGCAGAGACTTCGAACTTGGGGCGTCGAAAAGGTGGAGGGAGTGGTGGCAAGTCTAGTGGAGGAAGTAGTTCCACGGGAAAGTCAGGTGGATCTTCAACTTCACCCCCAAAAACCGGGACTGCAACTAAACCTGGGGCAGGCGGGACTAGTCCATCCGGTGGCAAGACCTCCACCACCAGCACTGGCAAAACGACCTCTGTACCGCTTTCTGGAACCTCGACCGCTAGCGGGAAGTCCTCGGCGACTGTCTATGGATACGGTGGCGGGAGTTCTATCACAATACCTGCTGGGCAGTTGTTCTCAGGGCGGACTGCGGGAGGAGGCACTAGATACCAGATCTACGGGACAAGGTAGGTTTCTTTACCCATCAGCTGATATTCACCTACATGCCCACCTCTTTACAATGGTGAGCTAATTATTTGATTCACAGTACGTATGGTAGCGGTTACCCTGGTATATCGGGACGTGGGGTTTCAGGTCGCGGCTTCCCTTTCTGGTTTTGGCCCATTGTCTGGACTGGACCTTATGTGCCACCTGGGAGCTACCTACAGGCTCCGGAGGTGAGTCGACTTGTTGTTTCCCGTCGACTCCTTGTTCATTCTGTGAAATTCTAGTATGGAAACCCATCAAATACAAGTCGCGTCGGTGGCCCCATGGCTGAGGCCACTTTCGTCTCCAACAGCACGGGCACCACCTTCCACGTTCTTTCAGATAACAGCACAGTCTCATCGCTTATCACGACAATCGACGCGAATTGTTCCTCATCTCTCTCGTCTTCGAGTTCCACATTCCCGCAGCCGTACAACACCTCCGCACCGGGAGCTCCCCAACCCGAACAAGCCATCCAATACTACCGCGCTAGCAGCATTGTCCTAACTCTTGATGGTTACAACAACTCGGCCACGTTTACGAATAACAACAATACTCCGGGTTCATCACTGCCGTCAGGGATAGACCTGACGCTGTTGGATTGTTTGAACCAGACCATCGGACTTTCTGCTCCACTCGTCAACAGCGCCGGCACGCGGTGGTCGACAGGGCCATCCAGCGCCTCACTCTTGGGAATGGTATGGTTGAGCTGGTGGATTCTTTCTGTTCTGTGATTGTGTTCCCTCCCTACTTTCATTCAACAGTATGATTCATGACTATCCTTATTCGTTCAATTTTTGATGGACTCTCTTCCTCATGTACTTGTTGTAGCTCGTAACCATGTTCGTCGCGTCCTGTAGAGATCGATGTAGCTGTAGTTTCAACTGCCCTTATGTTCCCTGCTAAATTCAAGAGTATGTCATGAAATTTGATCAAGAAGTACTCTAAGGCCAAAACAGGACTCGATACTGAGTCATATTCAGTAGTCGTTCAGTGCGTATACATCATCAGTGAACATGCATCCTTCCAGCTCAAGCAATACTTCTATCCATTACGATCTGAAAGAGTTCGCGTTTGAACGGATCCTCGATGAAAGTGTGCTTGATCTTGGCATCCCACATAACCCTAGAAGCATAATACTGACTCTCCACACCCTCAGATACGAACTTCCACTTCCTGATTATTCTTGGTACCCTCCCAGCTTCAAACACTGGACTGGACGCAGATGGAGATGTGTCCAACGCCATCCCTGTCCAACGACTCCCTGCAATATTGCGAATCGAGAAAACTGTGTTCCCGCCATCGTTCACAAATGAGTTATCGGCTGGAGTGATCTCATCTACTAAACTCATCGGGCATACGGATGTCGTGCGTTTCATATCCATCATCACGATCCCCAAAAGCAATCTCACCCATTGATGACGTCTTTCAATCTAGTATTCGTGGATGCATGGATGGCTGGACCGTAAAGAGGATCTTCCAGATGTCAAGATCAACGTTATCTTCCCAGCGACGGAGGTGCACATTCGCAAGGTCACTCCACCCTCTTCTAGTCCCATTCAATATGATGATGGATGTATCACCCCGTATCCATAGTACACAAAACAAGAAGTCCTTATGGTCTCAGAGACCCCCAAACACTATCGCGATATCGTGAAGCCTTACATCGACGCTTTCCCTGAATCTCGTGCCCAGTGGTACGTCCCTCCTTTAGAATCGACAAGGACACCCCAGTCGTCCTCCCATCTCATCCGTTCGTTTATGCGGCTAGGGTCCGAGATATCATTTCCGGAAAATCCGAGGCCAACCATATCCTCGTCCGCACTCACGATTTCCTCATCCTACCTGACATGAAATGGGACCCAAATGGACCCATCTCCTCGCTCTACCTCCTCGCTCTCGCATCTGACCCCTCCATCCGCTCTCTGCGCGATCTTCGGGGTGCCGAAGGCGGTCATGTAGGGATGTTGGAGGAGATAAGGGAGAAAGCGTATAAGGTTGTGGAGGAAAAATGGAAGTTGGGAAAGGGTGCGGTGAGGATGTATGTGCATTATCAGCCTTCTTATTGTAAGTCTTTTTCGTTCCCCTTCTGGAGCCGCTTCGCGATAAGATTCATGTCTGCAGACCATTTTCATGTGCATATTGTACATGCATCACAAGCGGGTATGATGGGCATGGCTGTTGGCCAGGCTCATCTATTAGATGATATCGTCTCAATGGTAAGTTAGTCTCTCGAACGGTAATCGCGAGGTCTGATCAACGATATTTTTCAGTTAAAGCACTCACCCAATATCCTCTCGGAACTGACGTTCACATACGGACTTGGCTCCCAGCATGGACTGTATGATGCAATGGTTGCTGCTCAGGAGGAAAATGACTCGTAGATGTAGAGCCTAGAAACCAGTTGTTAGAGCGTATCTTTCGTGGAGATGACAGCTGCGTACCCTGCTGTTGTCCATATACCACTGCAAAGCCATGAACTGCCAACACGCGGATCGCGATGCAAACATCGGTTGAGCAGAGACGTGCAGTAGACACGAGTACGTCGTATAGGATCATCATGTCTAGAGTTCAATAATAATGGATCAACTTTGCGGTTTAGAATCTACCCACAGTGGGACACGATCGCTGTTGCATACCTGGAAATTGGCCGCGGTGTTGTGAGTGTTGCTCTGGTACGTAACGAGGAACGAGCAGAGTAACAGAGCCGTGTCTTTAGCCGAGCGGAGGTGTTGTGGCGCATCCGCTGCGCTACTTCACCTCTCGTGCCCTGCGTCGCCCAGTGCGGAGCACGAGCTTCCTCAGATTTTACCAGCGAACTACACCCTGTTGGTTCCCTTGCGTTACTGGACCACCTCGTATTCTCCTGGGTTGTAGAGAATCCTAGGCGCCCATGAGCTGACCTGCGAGGCGGCTTGGTTCCTGCCCGCCCTTGCAGCTCACCACAGCCCTAGGACCATCTAGAGCGGGACAGCGCTTCGTAACAGAAAATGCGCGCTAGATAAGGGGACTGTAAGTCCTACTGGATGTCAGTAATGAATAAAGGAAATGAGTGTGTAAGTATGGCTTACCTCCAGTCGAGTATACACGAGACTGGAGGAAAAGCGTACTGCGGGAACGAACG
>JBBPJZ010000788.1:0-13511 GCA_038089015.1 Chalciporus aff. trinitensis | reverse complement strand
CCTTGCACTTTCTCATGCGATGAATGGGGTCAATCCAAGTCCGACTTTCAGGAGCGACCACGGTGGATACCTGAGTGGGCCTCTAGCCTTTCGACAAACGACACAGTATATTTTCTTGCGCCATGCAAAGGAGAGGTATTCCTCTCTTATATATCTGAAGAAGTAGCCTGCACTCGAGAAAAATAGGTGGCAAAGGTAGTGGGGGAATCAACAGCAGGATTCGGCCGATTGTAGCGAGTTTCCATGATAGGGATGCAATTTCCGCGAAAGGGGACATCATGTGATCTCCCAATAAACACACGTGACTGATTGCCTTAGACTACACGCTGTTTCCTAGTTTGTTTCCTGCAGTTTCGTTGACGAGTGAAGTTGTTCGCCTCGGGCTGTCTTCCATCGCTGAAGGGAGCAAGACAGGACAAGGTACGCAACTGCAGAACTGAACAAACTCGCTGATCCTGATTTCCTTTCTCAGATCACGCCTGGGCCAGTGCATGAACAATCCAAGAAAAACGTTGCAGACATTCGCTACGACCAACACACGACCACTAACATAACACTCCCACCATGTCAGCTGCTCTTAATGCCCGCGGAGACTCGCTGTCTCAATCCTCAATGAGCCTTCCCGATCTCTCACTTGGCTCACTCGTCTCTGGCATCTCGACACCAGGTCGAACCAACCGCGTCGCTTCTATCTCTTCGACCGCACCCTCATCAGCACCAGTACCCACGCCGTCGCCACCCGATCAGGGCTCCGTGAATATAAGGAAGAAAATAGACGAACCTGGATCTGCTCTACGGAGATTAGGCCTCTCGAGTCATGACGAAGCAGACGAGACCGGAGACGGTGGTGACTTCTTGGATACACCAGGTCATAAATGGGGCGATGGCCCAGAAACACCAGTTGCCAGTCGTAAACGCACCAGAGCAACACCCGGCGGAAACAAAGGCGTTACACTTACGCTCCGTGACCAGGAAAAGGTAACCCTCGTCAGATATCACCAACGTAATATTCCGCTACTGACGTACATCTGTACTAGCATATCGACAATCTCAAGAAAGAGAACTTCAATATCAAATTACGCGTCCACTTCCTGGAGGAACGTCTTGCGCAACTTGCCCCTGATCAAGTCGATGCTGCACTCAAACAAAACGTCTCGCTCAAAGTCGAAGTACAACAACGTGGCTTGGAACTCAAGAAACTCAAACGACTCGTTCTCGAACTCGAGCGTGAGCTGGAGCGTTCACAGAAGGAGCGTGGCGCAGGCAGTTCGCGGGACAGGGAACGTGATCTCGAGGCTAAGCTGCAAGAACGCGAACATGAGCTCAGAGAGCTGCGGCGAGGGCGTATGTCAGCAGCTGGTGACGAGGATGCTCTCCGACGGGCCGAAGAAAGGAACGAGGAGCTTGAGGACGAGCTCGAGCAAGTTCGGAGGCTACTCGAGGACAACATGGATGAGATAGAACGTCTCCGGGAAATCGTCGAGAAACGTGGCGACGACTCGATAGATGAACGGGGGGATAGTCGACGGGAGCGGTGGCAACGAAAGCTTGAGGAGCTCGAAGCCGAAAACGACGATCTGCGTGCAAGGCTGGAAGACCAGAACGAACTTCTCCTTAAAAAGGAAGACGAAAAGGAGGAGCTCGCGGACGAGATCGCACAGCTTGGTTTAGAGCTCGAGGATCTTCAACGGCGGAGAGAAGCAGAGTCGATAGAGCGCAGCGAGAGCCGAGCTCAGATGCTTGAAGCACGCGAGGAGCGGGAAGCCGTTGAGGAGGATCTCAATTCGGTACGCGACAAGCTCGCTGCGACCATGATCGAGCTTTCACAGAAAGAGGATGAGATCGAGATGAAGAACAGGGAGATCGAGGACTTGATTACCGAGCACGAGCGGATTGTTGGTGTTGTGGAGGCCGAGTGGCGAGGCGAGGTAGAAGAAGCTCGTGGACAGGTCGAGGAGCTTCGCGACGTATGTTTCGTCTCTCCTTTTGCAGGTCTGGGCTGCGGATTAACAGAACAGCTTAGGCTCTTGCGGATCGCGAGACAGAGTCCAAGGAGCTTCGTCTCAACATATCCGAGCTGGAAGCAAACACCAACGAGCTCCACGCCAAATTTGAAGCGACGCTACAGCATTTGGAGAAGGAGGCTGATGAGAAGGACACCGAGCTTGAAGCTTCCAATCGCGAAATCGAGAAGCTCAGTGAACAGGTGTACCTACTTGAAGAGGAGAACGACCGTATCAAGGAGGAAAGCGAGCGCATCCGCGAGGATGACGCTGTTGAGCGGGAGAGGCTGGAAGCACTCGCAACGGCCCTCAAGGAGGTAAGGCAGCTAGCATCATCCTGTAGCTTGACTCATCTCAGTCGTTCGCAGAAAGTGAACAATCTCAAGACCCAATTGCAGGATCTCCAAGACCTTTACGACCAGACTTGTAAAGACATCCTTGCTCATCGCTCACGACAAGAGGAGTTGGCACGTCACGTGGAGGATCTCGTCGCAGAAGTCAAGCACGAACGCGACGGACACGAACGTGTGGAACAAGATCTCCTCAAAGTCGAGAAGGAGTACGATTCTCAACTCCGCCACGAACGACGGAATCTTGAGATTAAAGAATCCGCTCTCCAATCCGCTCTCGACAACCTTGCCAAGACAGAAAGACTCCTCGAACAACGTCAATCTGATCTCACGGCTGTCCAGGATGCACTCAAAGTTCACGAGGAGGAGTCGAAGAAGCTTGGTGAATCACACACGACGGCCAAGTTCTCTTTGCAGCTCGAGGTCGACCGTTTGAAACGCGACATACAGACACTCGAGGATACGCTTTCCCGTTCACGTCAGGACATCGCCTCTCGTGAAGGCAACACTCGCGAACGTGATGTCACGATCGACAAGCTTCATAACGAAGTTCGTGATTTGACCACGCGTCTTGGGAACCAGACCCAAGCCCGGTTACACCTCTCCGAGAAGCTCGACGTCACTCAGGCGAGTCTGAAGACTGCCGAGTCGGAGGTAACGACGTTGCGGACGAAGGTGAACGAGCTTGAGGCTCGGTTGGCAAAGGATCAAAAGTCGCTGTTGAGCAGCGAGAGTCAATATCGGGATCAGTTGACTGAACGAAATACGTTGCTGCTCACGATATACCAGTACATGGACAAGATCCTTGGCGTCGACAAGACTCCCGTATGTTGTCTATCCTCGCATTCTGGCTTTGGTCGCTGACACCCACGAGCGTAGAAAAAGGGTGGTCAGGCAGAGACGAAGCCGTTCACCAACTTTAGTGTCTTCCATGACAATCTCATCACGCGTCTTAAGGCACTCAGCCAGATCCAACTTGACTTCGATAAGCGCGTCAAGGAGGCCGAATCACGGTTTACTGAGAAATTGACGGACATGCGGAAACAACTCGATAACCGGTGGAAGCAGATTGACAAGTTTGAGACGAGCGTGAAGGCATATGGAGACGCAAAGGCTACTTGGAGGCGGAAGTATGTTGCCAAGGAGGGTGAGCTCGAGGCGCTCAAGGTAAGCCGACGGTATCCTGTTAGCCTGGTAATGCTATATGTTTAAACACGTGTACAGGTCACGAACGCCGACCTGGTACAACAACTTGCAACCGCTCGTCGACCCACTCAGGGCGACTCTCAAGAAATCAGAACTCTCCTCTCCCGAGCCGTCAACGCCGAGAAACGCCTTGTGGTTGCCAACAATCAACTTTTGCAACACGAAGAAAAGATTTCGAGTCTGAACCAAAAGACGTCTTCTGCTGATGCCAAATGGGAAGCACGCGTGAAAGAGTACGAGGCGAGGCTCAAGGCGGCTGAGGAGAAGTATAAGCGAGAGAGGCAGGGGAATAAAGAGAGGGCGTTGGAGCTTGAGAACCAGATCAAGTAAGTTACTTCTTCGGAGGTCGATTTTGAATCCTTGCTGACGCGTTCTCGTGCGACAGGTCCCTTGAACGGCAAACCGAGATTGCTCAGAAACGGAGTGCACAACTGGATGTGGTAGCGGAAAACGCGAAGGGCAGATCTCGTGATCGGTAATCAGTGATGTTTGCTCGGTCCGGACTCTAGAGGATGCTAGAAGGTTTTTTTTGCTATCAATCTTTCTTTTCTCTTCGTCATGATGCTTTATGAATCTGTAATGGTCTTTGATATCCACTATGAGATCACGCACACGTATTGTACATATTACATGTAGTATTCCCTAAGCGTAATAATTACCACTAACTCTCTCGTCCGAAATTACTAGAGTTGGCTGGTTTCGAATCATTCCTGAATCTTCTTCCTAATGATGGGCCCGAAATTACAAATCGCTTTTCTGATGATCCGTAGACCTTGAAATAGATCCACTTACACGCCCCCACCGGTTCTTGAATCTAGACTGGTGAAACTTTCTGGCGCACGATGTCAGCGATCAGTATGATATTAGTTAGATAGACATGCGGCCCCATGAAAATGTGGGAGGGGAAAGGGCATTCACAGCAATTTACTCGGCCTTCATAACACTCTCAATGCGTTTCTCCTGAACCCTCTTCTTAAGGTCAACCCAAATGGGAAACCCGAAGATCAACGTTGCGGAAACGTATGCAGCCTAATTTCAGGTATCTTTATCAGCATGACAGCCACGAAAGCAAGACCACCAACCGTAGCAAACGCGCCCTGCACATAGTGTCTGCAGAGATAGAATGTATAAAGACATTCGAACGCATGGATGGCACCGTTGAGGAGGACAAAGCTCCTCATGGTCGGCTGGAATCCGAGCATGTTCACAAGGGCATGAGCGGGAAGGAACAGCATGTCAGCTATGTGCGCTGGAATGAAAGGCCAAGAGGTGCCCCGAGGAGGGGCGTAAGTAAGGTAAGCTCCGCCGAGGGTGATAGGCAGAAGGAGCAGCGCTTTGAAAGGAAAGCGGAACGATGTTAATTTGGGGGTCTTGAGCTGTGGGCGGAATGAGCACAACGTTAGCTGGCGTGTAGAACATCAGAGGTTTGGTTTGGTCAGGACGTACCATCCCCAGCGCTTCCTGAGCATCCGCCTTCATGGCGAGTAGTCTCGGCTTCACGTCTTCGTATCCCGCAAGTGGAGGTTCAAATTTCACATGGACAGAACCAACACCACCGCTCTTGAGGGTATAGGAGAGGTTCATGCCCTGAACACGCCGCAGACGTAGCTACAGGTTAGCGCCTCTCACCAAGGACATAATGCAACTTACCTTCGTGTCAATTGACTTCATCTCAGCATTCACCACGTTCCCCGGAACTTTGCCATAGTGCTTAACGTAGGCGACCAGAGTATCTGGATGATTTGCCATGTACATGCACAGGAAGCCGGACTTGGAGGCTACGGGGTCAGACATCACCGTGAGTTGTAGAGGAGAACAATGATCTAGGTCAGCAGTAGTTTCAGTAGCGTTGCCGTTCGACGACCTCAATGCGAGTCTGTGTAGATGAAGAGGACTTGGACAGTTGGCTTCAATGATGATGACGTTCGACTGTACCAGTTACAATGCCACGTGAGCCAAAAGAGAACGCGTCACACTACACACGCAAAATGACAGGAAATGAGTAAGCGATGACCACCATCTTCTGGTTTCGGTCAGAGCTGCTCACGCCAGCATAGACACTACTAGTAACATGATATAACCACTGATAATAACAGGGGGAACCTCCTACTACCTCCCAGAGTCCAGCTCAGGCTCCCGTACTGTGTCGCTACCTCGCGGGTCCGAGGTTGGAACCGAGTTGTTGTGGAAAACTCACATGACATGCCACCCCGGGTATCATTTCCTGTCCGAATGTTAAGATCATGGCACCACCGAGTCATCTTCTCTCTCTCCTCGTGCATGGAAGCAGGATCTGTAACCTCTAGGCTACGACTCCTTACGACTGCACCGTGCTCATTCTCCTTCGACTTTTTGTCCCGTCACCTGACATACCCTACCTTGACTCGAGACAACCGTACCCCGCATAGACCCCCGCGCCAGGTACCCCATCGTAGTCACGACGTCATCTAGGGTTCCATTCGATCAGTAGTCCAACTCGTCAACTCAATCCGACGTCATGTCTACTGAAGAAAGCCCCTTGCTGGAGGACCAAACCCGCGCTGACGAGCTAACTCAACTCTCCGACGACATCTATGACCGCTTCAGTCTTGCACAGAAAAGAGCGATTCTTTTAACTGTCTCGGTTGCTGGATTACTTCCCAGTGAGTTTACGAGCTCGATTATTTCTGCATGTATTGACCGTGACATGTCCGATTAGTGTTCGTGAGTGGGTGCTTCGTACCGACGATACCACAGATAGCAGTGGACCTCGACTCGACTCCAGCTGCTGTGAGGTATGTGATTTGATGCATTTGAGGTAGTATTCTAGACAGGATTGCACTAGTTTGGCGGTGAGCCTTTCTATCTTTGCGGCCGCCTTCGGAGTCCTGTTTTGGTCCTCGCAAACCTCTTTCTGTAAATTCTCTCTTAACATATTGGTGTATTGTTCGCTAACGCTAAACCTTCTTTCCCGTTTCGATGAGATGGTCGACGAACGATATACGTATGGGGACTACCTTGGATGATCCTAGGCAGTTTTGCCGTTGCAGCTGCGTCGAACTTGCCTGAACTTTTGTTCTGGCGGTTCGTACAAACGTTTGGGTGTGCTGGTGGGATAGCAGTTGGGGGTGCTGTTATTGGGGATATCTATAGACTTGAAGAACGTGGGACTGCCATGGGAACTTTCTTCGGGGTGAGTAAGGTTGGATAGATTCTTGCGATGAGCAAGGTGTTTACTTGAATGCGGATGTAGGCTGTGTTGCTCGGACTGGCGTTGGCCCCGATCTCGGGAGGTAATTCTTCGTGTCTGGCATATTTCATGCATACTCATCGTTTGTTCGAACAAAGGTGCTGTCGCTCAATACTGGTCCTGGCGCGGATTCCAAATCATTCTGGGCGTCTGGGGGATGGTACAACTTGTCTTACTCGCCATCTTTCTCCCCGAAACCGCGCACCCCGAGACACGTGGCATTGACAAAATAGAGGGTCCAAAGATGTTCTTGTTCAAAGTCGTGAACCCGTTCAGCTGCTTATCACTTCTACGGAGTCCCAACATTATGGCAGTCGTACGTTGCCTTCGTATGCCCGTCTTTGCTTAAAGAATAAGACATGTTTTCAGACATTGGCAAATACGTTCGCGCTGATCTCGGACTATGGTATGGTCATTGAACGGATTTTAGGGGCCCCTCACTGATGTTTTGGTTATGACAGTGCTCTTGGTTCCCCTCGCGTACACCATTGTCCGTGCATCCAATTATTCACCTAGCACGTGTGTCACTGACTCGCTCAAAGGGAGCTAAGTACGGAATCACAAGCACCGGCCTCATCGGTGCCTGCTTCATCCCCAACGGAATTGGCAACGTTGGTAAGGCCACCCCCTCTCTCCCTTTGCTCCCTAATGCTTATATTGCGGTAGCTGGTGCTCCAATCGCTGGATGGATCTCCGATATCGTCGTTCGGCGCGCCAAGGAATCCAGGAAGGGTGTCTGGGTTCCCGAGGACCGCCTTCGGGCCGTATGGCTCGGTTCACTTCTTGTGATACCCCTCTCGATGACCGTAGCTGGCCTCACAGCGACATTTATCGATGGGCCGATCGGGTTGGCCATCAACCTCGTTTGTCTCTTTTTAAATGGTCTTGGGGTGAGTACAAACTGTTCACGTCGTATCGAATGGCAATTGATCTGGACTAGGTTGACTTGGTCCTTACCCCGATCGGAGCGTATAATGTAGACATCATCCCCTCCAGGAGTGCAGAAATAATGGCTGCCGTGTCGTACGTGTGACGATTACAACCACGAGCTCTTACTTTCTGACCCAACACGTATTCGTCTACCAACGTTTGCAGTGCATTCAGATCACTCTTACTTGCGCCAGCCTCAGCGATGATCATACCAGCTGTCGAAACGATCGGCGTAGCGGCGACGAATAGCCTCTCCGCCATCCTCGTTTTGTTTGGATATCTGTATGTGCTCTCTTCCCTGCTCCATCTCCGTATAAGCTGACAAGATTTGCAGCTTGATTTGGCTCACGATTCGTTACGGCGCCCGTATGCGTGCTTACGTCGACATCGGTTACCCCACCACCATCACAAGCACCACCACCAACTAGACTCGCTTTCATGAAGCTCACGAACGATGACACGAAACTAACGCGTCCTATATCCAACTTCAAATAGAATCTCAGTAGGAGAAGGGGTTTCGGGTTTAATAGTATGTCACCCCTGGATTGGAAGCCAATCCAGAGGCTTCCTGCATGTTTTCGCAATACTCGATGGTACCGATGATGCTGGCGGTGGCATGAATCTGTCCCACCAGCCAAGGGGGCTGGCTGATAGTTTGAGTGCAAGACAATGGACTGCTTCCTCCCGCCCTATGCGGAGCAGCTTTGGTAGGGTGTGCATACACCAACTAAACGCTGGCATATATATTTGCACATGCTGTCCAAACCACAGCACCATTCGGAAGCAACCCAGGGCCCTGGTACATCTACGTGGCTCATGGCAGAGTGAATCCTACAACCTGCTAACGTTTCCGCCCAGCACGTACAGTGTGCACGTGGGGCCCTGTCCTGGAATTGGAGGGAATAGCAGTGCAGACTCGGTTCACTTAAGGTGGTCCGACGTTTGGGCTGATCATGCGTAGGGGGTTCCCATCCTCAATCATCATCCCGCATAGATTAATTGCTAGCTTGACTTTCACGTGAGCCACTCCAGGATAACGCACCCAGCATCCTTCAGCGACCAGCCGCTGTCAGCCAGGAGCAGGAGTGCTATGCACGTATCGAGATAGACATCGACAGCGGGATGAAGTCAGGGTTCGCCCGGAGCTGTAAGCAGCAGCCGTCGTTATGTACCCCACGAGAACGTCGAGATACTGGTGCTACGATGTTCTCCACCGAGTTCAGGGCATGTAAGGCGTGCTCTGCCCGCATATATGCCGGTAAGAGTTCGCAAGGTGCAGGGACGTTCATTTCTCGCAAGCTCGCGCAACAAGCACGCAAACCCATTTCCCAGGGCATTCCAACGTTGCGCTGAGGTATCAGCACGTCAGATCCCTCCCCTTTGTTGATCATCAAACTCGCGACATGGCCTATCCGACTTGACGTGGGCCACCCCGAAATCGCGACCAGCATCCCTCAGCGAACAGTCGCTGTCAGCCAAGTTGCAGGGGGGCTGGACACGTATCGAAAGAGACAATGCGAGCAGAAAGATCTACACCCGCCACTGGAGATAAGTCGCGGGGGAATGTGCTATGAAGTCCTCTTTCGACGCATATATGCTAGTGACGGCCTGCAGAATGACGTACCGACCACTGGGGAACGCTCACCAAGTCCAAAGTTCGCCATCACCCCACTAATCAGTCCAGGGACGTGAGCCACCCATATCATTCAAAACCGGCGTCATCCAACCAAAGTTGTCTGCTCAGTTCAAGGGTGCTGTGCACGTGTAAACTGTGGTGGAGATGAGTGGGAAATCGGTGTATGTGAGGGCTGTATGCAGGACGGGTAGCATGCGGGGATGGCACATTGAGCCCGAGAGATGGCCCTCGGGGGAGAAGGTAAGAAAGCAGCGTGTCGGGCATGCGACTGCTTTTATACTTGCTGAGTAGGATGCGTGACGTCGAAAAGGTCTTCCCGTATCCGAAGTATGGGGAGGAGCTGACGTCATTGTGCAGTTCTCTCAAGTTGCGCCGACTAGTTCGGACAGAGGACACTGCGTGGTGAGACACAACGCCCAGCCAGCTTACTAAGCTCCATTGACCGCCAAGACGGCGATAGCGGTGACATGAAGCCGGAGCTGCAGTATCATGTATCATTCTTAGTCCTCGGTACAGTATGTGCAAGTGATCCCTCACACCCATCTGCAACCGGTTCATCTTCGCCATGCTTAACCCAATCCAAGGCGTGGCGAATATTGCGGAGCAATTCCATTCGCGCGCTCAGACCTCACTAGCCAAGCACGAAGGACTCGTTCAATCAGCGAAAAAGCACCTAGGAGTGGAGACCAAGTATGTCGACCTCGTGGTTCAGGTGTGCCGAGCCCTCCTTGATTACTTGATGCGTTGGTGCTAAGGTGGTCGGATAGTTCATTGGAGCGTCCCATCTACCACAAATTGGAGTGCTCACCTCGATAAATCCATACTTTCAAGCGAATCTGGATCATAAGTTATCATACGTGTTTGTACTCCGCCGTTGCCTTGGGTCTCTAATCCTGAATGTCCTTTCAGGTCGTCTGTCCAACCTCACACACTAAATCCAGTGTGGAATGAGGTTTGGCGAGTCAAGAATGTGCCAACTTCCGCCATGTTATATGTTACCATACGCGATAAGGACCATTCAGCATTCATAGACAATTATATCGGAAAGTTTGAGACTACAATATACCCAGGAGCGAAGGAAGCAGAGATCCAAGGGCCTATAGGTTTACACAACCGAGGTAATTTCTGGTTAAAGGTGACTCAATTCCTGCCTGACAGTCGACGGCAAACTCACGAACCTGTATTTCAAGATCGGTTCATCGCCCTCTGAGGGTGACCCAGGGCTTCTCCCATACTTGTTTGATGGGCCTGTCCATTATTCCCGACACAACTCGCCCACGGTTGGCGCTTTGACGAAGCTGAGGGATACTCGACTGTATTCGACTTGGAAGATCTATATCAAGGGCATCCCACGCATCTTTGGTGATCAAGTACAGCACTGGAACCGCAACTACAGGGCCGCACAGGCTATCTTTCACGGGCCTACCTCTATCGCCGTGCGTTCTGGCATTCAAGCTGGTCATCGCTTGCTATATGCGAGATCTGTGTCAAATGAATTCGGAGTTATCCAATCAGCCGAGGATGTTTTCGCCCTGTTTCATGGTGGTGGTGGTGGCAGGCGTCACTCCTCAATTGACGGAATGCCTTCGTACGCACGCCGTATCAAACCTGCGGTTTACACGTACATCATCTCCACAGATGATGACTCCCTTCGGTTTTCCGAAACTGGGGCGGCGTTCTTCGTTGATTTTGCGTCCAAACACGCCTTACACAGCAATTGTGCGGAAAACGTGTGGTACAGCGGAGAGTTCCATCCGCGACCTGTTGGCGGGTGGGCTAACTTCTCGGATGAGATCCCTGATGACGAAGTAGATTGGGAACTCGTGATCGATAACAACTCGGGGACATACTCGCCTGATCCAGCCTTGTTGCCCAAGGTGAAGGAGATCATAGAGTTCAATTTCGCTGGGTTCAAGGTGGTTGTGTTGAACCACGATGATGCGGAGCTGAAGACGAGTACGGATGCATGTAGGGAATATGCAGTGTCGAAGAGAGGAATCACGGAACATGAACTACAGCCTCATGTGACACAGGGTGAAGAGACGCTGATGAACCAAGCTTCCAAGAAGAGACCGAGGCTGGCTGCGGCGATACTACCTCAAGTTTGACGGGATGGTTACTCCACGTGTTGGACACTTACTACATTGCTACATCTTGAATTATCTGTACTGTATTATCCGTATTATCATCTGCCAATTGGTGAGCGGTTGATGTAAAACGTGCAGGGGATACAGCGGGCCGTGACAATGACCCGAGAATTTGAGCCGGTTACTGTCATAAGGTTGCTGCATGCATCAAAGGCAATCACCGACCGGTCACCACGTTTTCTCAGCCACAGGTCATTCATCCAACACGAGGCTCCAAGGTCGAACAGCCGCGAGTCAGGACGAAGACGTTCTGTCTGCAAATTCGCCGTATTCTTCTGTCTTCCAGAGCGATGTGTATTGGTTTTTGATGTGCGATTACTGTGAGTCCGTCCATTATTGTCGTTGGCAGCCACTTTTTGTCTCTGGGCCCAAGATCAGCACATATCCTGACGGGTGTGTTTTTATCACTTTTTTTTACAGGTCTTGAATATCGGTAGAACGAACGTATACCATGGATTCCCACTCAACGCATACCCTACTGCCGTCTGAGCACTTGCCTCGGTTTCGAGGTCCCTCGTGCAACATCGTAGCTTCTTTGCAGCCTACTTTGACTCGGGCGCCACCCTCCCGCCCGTGGCACACTGGTAGCGATTCGGACGAGCTGTCTCTATTCTCGTTGGCGGTAGAGGCTAATTGTCCTCGTATCAAGCTCGCTCGTGATCACTCCTTGCAGGGAGGTGAGCCGGGTAAGCTGCTATATGCCGATGCAACCCAAGTATACCCGTCCCCACCTTCGAGCTCTTCTACGTCAAAAAACACCATCCCCCTGCCAGAAGAACCCGGCGAATTTGCGTCCACTTATTCAACACATCTCGCTGGCATCCTCGACTCACCGCCGGTCATGAGGCGACGGGACCTGGGGTCACAGAAGCCGCTTACCCCGCCACCGACGATACCCCATCCGACACTTAACTTGCCCGATGCTGATATCGATATGCACTTTCGGGATGAGCAGCTCGAGGAGGAGGTCAAATTTGACGATGTGGAGCCCAGTTTCCGGTCATCGGGTCCATCGCCACCTTCGACTCAATCTGCCCTCCCACTTTCCCCTCTGTCCCCAAGCTGGGATTCTCCGTGTACGCAAGCTCTCTCCGTGGCCTCTTCGCAGGATCTCTCGGATCCAGAGCAGCCGAACGCGCTATTCTCGATCTGTGATGTCAAGGTCACCTCCGCCTGCAGTGATATCTATCCATCCCATCAGTCGTCATCACTGCTCGAGTTCGATGCCCCATGCCCTCTGTTTGCCCCAATCAGTGATCCTTGGTTGCCAGGTCGCCACTACGCCATCGAAGGTTCAACATCTTCGACGGCACCTTACCCCTCGTCCCCATCGTTGACCGATTACGACGAACTCCCGCCACCCAGCTCTCCGCTAATACCTCGGTTTGATCTCCCAGATCTCGCGGCTGACGGGGTGCCGCAGATTATTCCATCATCTCCTTCGCGCCGCTCGTATTCTTATCTCCCGGATTCCGACGTCGATAAGGGCGATTTCACCAGCGACCCTGCCCTTACGCCACGCAGTCAGCAACTACTTTCATTGCCTGGTGCAGACACGGACAACGATCTAATATCAACGCTACCCGCTCCTGCGCCATTCATTCCTTTCACCTCCGGCCAACCTCTCCTCCTCATTGATGACCCACAAGACGTACCGCTACCACGTTCGCCATCGCCTGAAGACTTCAACTTTTGTTTCTCCTCGGAGGACATCACTGATCCTGAGCTAGCCAAACTATTTGACCTGCAGAAGAGGTCCATTGCTGCTGAACATGCCGCCAGACGTATGGAAGCTGGCACAGACAAATGTGACCTGTTCAAGCGGGCCGAGGCTCGGAAGACGAGGAAAAGAGAACGAGAACGAAGTAAAGAAGTCGGCACTCTCATTCGGCTCAAGTTGGGCGATGGGGTTCCAACATGCCCCCAGGAACAAGGCCCAGAGCGCGACCAACAAAATCACTCACGTGCTCGAGGCGCTATTGGCAGCATTCAGCAACTCGTTGCGCAGAT
>JBBPJZ010000787.1:0-13516 GCA_038089015.1 Chalciporus aff. trinitensis | reverse complement strand
TCCATCACAAGTAGCATCCTCTTCTAATCTGGATCAACAATCCGAGTTCAATGTAAATACTGGCATTCATTACCCGCCATTCTCGTTCTCCAATAGTCACGACTACCATGCCTACTTTAATTCCTAGCTATACCTTGTTAATACCATTTGATTACTTCGTGAAGCGGTGCCGAGCGGAGTTCATGTTTGGCCTGTGTGACCCTCTATGACATTTTGTGACATTCCTGTGACTGACGAAGTTGATGTCTGCCGAAGTTGTTGTAGGGCATAGTATCCCCTCGTAGTAGTATACTATGGATAGATGAACTTCATCCGATCGGATATCACTCGTTTCTGCAATGGATCCTTCTTTCATCTGGATATCGTGGCTTGAGTTCCGACTATCAGTTTGCGCAGATTGCTCTATATTTGACCGGCATCCTCGCTAAGACTAGCAAACGGTTTCGTTCGCTGCTCAGCAATACCGAGGATAACCAGGTGTAGCTTACTCAAGAACGAAAGGTTATGGACAACCGGGACGCTGTAACTCCTCATTACCTAGAAATGGAGCGACGAAGGTGACTTGTTCTTCCGAGGATCCAAAGACTGCGCAGCAGGAACGCGTTGCATGCCGTGCATCCAGAACTCCAGCAATTTTGGAGCAGCTTGAAGCGGGTTGTCAACCAATCTGTGCGTTGTTGCTCCAGTCTCAACTGGCAAATGCGATGTGCTGTCACAGATGCTTCAAGCTGGCATAAGTAAACTGAAAAAGATACACAAGATTCAACCCCATAACATACACGAATCGCGACCTAAAGATGAGAGGGAATGATACCAGTAGAGTACATACACATAGTACAGTTCTGTTCCTAGATAAAGTACAACCAAGATGCCAAGACATGACAGTGAAATAGGAAATTTCATCGGGAGCGTAAATTCATGAAATCGTACAATTCATCACAACTTGCGCTATGGACACATGCTCATGCTTGAGCTTCAGGTTGCGCTTCAGGCTGATGCAGTTTCTCATCTTGATCGGTACCCGCGACACTGGGAACACCCGAACGACCAACCGAGAGGTGCAATAACACACCTGCTATGACAGCAAACAGCAAGGTGAACCATGGTAACACCGCCAACAACCTCACTATCGGACATGTCAGAATTCGTACAACAAATGAGATTACTGGAACATAGATCCCCACCATAATATACATCTCGGTACACAGCAGTGACACCGAGGGCCTGAGCAATTTCTTGGATGACCGTCTGTGGAACGGGCACACCGCCGACCGTTGCGCTTATCTGGGCCGAGTGATTGGCGAAGTAGTACTCGAACGGAACGAGAGTCGCAAACAACCAGATGGAGCAGAAGAATAGGGTGCAGGATTGACCGCGGATCCAGATCCTTTTATCCTTGATGGGACACCAATCGAAGGCGAAGAAGAGTACAGAGAGGACGGCGATAAGCGCACAAACGGCCGTTATAACTCCACCTGTGCTGAAGACATCTTGGGGAATCCGTCAAGGGCTGTACGTCCATAGCAAGGATTCACGTCGACTGCTCACCGTGGATGTCGATGTTTACAACAGCGCCTTGAGGTGCTGCGCTCTGTACGTAGTCTCGCTCTTGATTAAATCTGCGACACAATCAATATCGAACTGACAATCAGAAAGGCGTTGACCAGAACTTACTTGACCAGTGCGTTCAATCCAACCGAAAAGCCGATCACGCCGAATGCGAAAGAAAAGAACAAAAAAATCAATCTCGCGAGTCTGAGAGGCTCTGGGAGTGACATGGCTCAGGCGCAAGGATATGGGCGGTCGAAGGGGCCTCAGAATTCAAGGACGGACTTACGGTGGCTTATATAGTCCTTAGCTGTTATGCTCCGGCGCCAAGCAATGGAAGTTTTAAAGGATAGGGGGAGTTAGCTAGTCCGTATCGGTGATGCTCTCGGGAAGAAGCAAAGGCGCAATTCAGAGTGGGTTCAACCAGTGGATTATGATTCACGTCATGGGTGTAGGTGTGCGTCAATAGTTCAGGGCTAACTGTATCCCATTCTAACTTTGGCAGATGAATGGGAAGGTGGCGCGCCGCCACCGACGCAACGTCAGGTTTCTTCAAATGCTTCAAGTCGAGTGAACTTGTTCGACCAGTGTCCAACCAAACCTGTTTGCATGACGAGAATCGCTAAGAAAACGGTAGAAGGGTGAAATAGGTCGAAGTCGTATCTAGTCTCGACTCCTTGCGGCAGTGAACTCCGAGGCAAGTGGGAGTGGCAACTCAGGCAGCCGTTTTTGGCTCTCTTCTCCCCTACTACTACCATCCAGCACCTGAGGATATAGTACCGTAAGTCTTCTTGACATCACGTTTGACACTTACCGCCGCCGTGCTCGCTAGAAATGCGCAAAATTGCTCTAGAAAGCCTGAGGCGTGAGGGCCCTTCATAAAGTAAGTGAGTAAGCTGTACTAGTACTCGCCAGTGTCCAACAAACACCTCGATCGGCTCTTATTTCCAGAACCCACTTGAACTCTCGGGTCGCTCGAAGTTCCCCATAATCAAGATCAAAACCTCCCTGAAGTGGATCTCATGACCCAGCCTGGGGACTGCCGGTCCTCTTGCCCTTGTTAGTGATACTTACCTATACGATATGTCTTACACTTGTTTTCGACCCCGAGCGGTGGAAAATTTGGGATCAAATCATGTCCATGTGACACGGATGCGGCAGGACAGCAAAAGTTTCTGTTTCATGACCAAACATGTAGGTCGCCGTCTCATTTGTCCATTTTCCCTCGTTGTGACAACCAGGTCATCCTCTTCACCGGCGGTACCGATTGTCAATCTCGATTCGTCGCGTATCAATGCGATCACCAACTCGGCATCCACAAAAAAATTTCAAGGGCAGTGCCATGCTCGGCCAGGGATCACCAACTCGTACTCGCTCAGTTGCTTTTATCGATAAACTGTTCACACTTAGGCACTCCGATGATCTCAGGCTTGCCGAGCAAGATGATTCCAGGTGATTCCCGGACACTCCATTGTCAAGCCACCTCGCTCAGGTAGCAGCTTCGTTGTTCAAGTTTGCCTATGCAATGTGGCAAATTTCATGCCAAGAGATGACTGAGGTACACCTCCATGATAATCAATATGGACGGATCAGGCGGTACACTGGTAGGGTCGTGAATACCCTCCTCTCGCCAGTCTCCCTGTGAGGTGCCTTGAGACAACGACAACACAACCCCCATACCGGTAACTTACAGAAGTTCATGCCAACTAGCGCTCGTGAACTCCCGTGGTACACTGCATGCCTCGATTTGAAGCCCTACCAACGGCGTGTTGAGACATTAACCGGCCGGAGCTTCCGCCGCAAGTTTCAAAACCCCTTGAGACCCAGATCGTCGAGCGGCTTAGTCGGCCTGATGGCGGCCTGAGCATGAACATTGAAAGACCAGGGCCGCCAGAAGTTTCTAGACCGAAGATGGCAAGCCGAGTCTCGAGTAAACAGCCACTCCGGTGCCTAACAGACGCGTCAGGTTCATTACTCAATGAAACCACGTTTTCGATTGAATAGATCGAAACCTTGTCATGTGCGGCAGCCCACGCTCCCCTCTTTATTAGAAACACACTATTCAAGTTGCCTGCCGGCGAAACGCACGCGGGAACGTCGCACCAAGTTAACTTAGCGTGGGCGAAAACCACAGCAAGTACGACTCGGAGTGGATGCGAGTGTGATCGGATCGTGGGCGCGATGGTCACGCTACGTAAGGTTCGGCCAGAAGGTGGGTATAACCCGAACTTAGATATGTACATTCAAATGTGGTCATATGGTTCGTTGTAGTAATGGTATGGAAACTTGCCGCCGGGTCGAGTGGCACGTGTGTACATAATCTCAGATGCGAATGACGGAAGGAGACCCCGCCCCCACATGTGAGTGTACGATGACAAATCTCGATCGGCTGGTTGAGCAGTACATGTTCTAGGGAGGTCGTGAGTTCTCGAGGTCAGTGCGATTGGAAGGGTAAAGACGAACCTATCATAAGGGTATGTCTATGGTACATAAATCCAATAGAAACATGACATATTGCCTAGAACAAACCTGGGATCAACCGATATTTCACCTTTTGCGAATACCTATCCCATTCCTCCCTAAAGCGCGCTCGCAAGAGATCATCCTCTCTTATACTCCGAGCATAGCTCAGCACCCAGGTGAGGATATTCTGCACTGTCCAAATCCCTATGACAACCTTGCCGATCGTGGTATCGAGCCAACCACATCTCAGGGTAAACGAACCCGGGCTGGCAATCATTAGCGACATGCCCAAGGCACTCAGCGTGCCGAAGAGGTAGCCAGGGTGTCGAACGATGGCGTATGGCCCAGTTGTGACCAATTGATGATCCTTCCGCACGGCGAGTTGGTGCGTGAAATGGCGTCCGAGTGCTCGGAAGCACCAAACGCGTCCAAGGCCTCCAATCGCTGCGATGATGGCACCGGCGACAAAGTAGCGGTTGACCGTGAAGGCGGGAAGCCGGCCAGACCGCACCAGTCTCGATACGACCGTGGAGGAGATCTCCGAGGGATAGTTCGAGGCGAGGACGACGGCCAGTTCGGCCAGACAGGGAATGGATGCGGAAAGCTATCGATCGTGCTCGTCAGTCCGTTATAGGGTCGAAGCAGACATCAACGTACCTTTTGAAGTACAGGATATAGAGCAGGACAAATACGTTCATAGAACGGACCACCAGATACACGTTCCGAGTCGTCAGGAGGAGCATTAGGGGACGTAAATGCTATATTGAATAGCCATATGGATGGAATGAGGATAGGGACCTTGACGAGCGACATGGTCTTCGCTACCAGGTGGTGAGGTATAGTACAGTTGGCCGATAGGGTAGCAGTATCCTATGTCCTGGGGGTTTATGTATGAAAGATTTCGTACACGTGATGCCAGAGATCCCGCTAAAAACATGTCGCAAACATGCTCCTGATTGATAGAGACTACCGGAATCGGGGGTCCCGAATTTTCAGATTAGACGGTTAGGTGGTGGAGGGTCGGCAACTAACCTATAATGTGATATTTGATATCATAACGGAACGAAGTTGTGCAAATATCGCACCTCACGGGTCTCTCCAAGGTGAGATGAGATAATAGATCGATCGCTCCGGGGATACAATATTTGTGGCGGACCTCGTTCGAGGAAGGTTTGCAAATGGATGAGATGCGCGTTTCCAAAAGGACAAGGTGAAACACGTCACTTTCGTGGATGTCCCATTACCCATGGAAATTTAGAGTTGACGGCAAGGATTAGTTCCATCACAGCGCCCTGAGCTTTTCTATAGCTGTGCTTTTCTTGCTCTGGTGGGTCCTTGCGACAAAAGGTGGAGGTTCAACATGACCCAAGTAGGTGGCCTTCCTTTGGGCCATCCAGGGTCACCCTGTGAAAAAAAGCAGCAGAATATGCATACTATCTCCCTTGAGATATCAGTCCCCACGCAATGAGTTAAATCTGCCTTACTTGGGATCCTAGATGCGGCCGACCAGCCTTCCGGGTCGCCGGGTGACAACATTGGTGTGTAATCTGACACGCTGTCAATGTTTCACCAGCCACGCATGTCTTGCGTTCTGCTTGGCGAATCCTTGAGGATGCAAGTACTGGCAGTACAGGAGAAGTCCTCCCAAATCAGCTGAGGCATCTCACTGAAAGAAGTGATCCACTCCGAAGTTGAGCTCTGGTCGTTCCAAGGGTTGTTCTGAACCTTAATCGGCGAGTGACAGCGTTCCCAAAAACTTCGTGGTGTAAAAATTTTCCAGTGTCACTTGCGTTGGTTGGTGGGTTTCAAGACCTGTCCAAGACCCTCTGGCACTCCTGGTCTACTCGCCGTAGGTTTCTACTCGGACGGCCCCGGCGCCATCAACAGCGGGGGACGATTCTGACGAACGTCAGTCACTGAGCGGGTAGCGGCCGGGCAGTCCCGAGCCGTCGGACGTCCCAACAAGGCTAGTTACGACACTCCAGGTTGCAAGGCTTTACGTCCATGTGCAGTAAAACCCGCTGATCAGCACTTCAGTGATCACTGCCATGCACTCATCGCTTCTGCTCGTTCTTCGAGCAAGCTTGTCGTACTAATACTAATCCAGATTCTAAACGCGCAACATACTGACATATGACGGCTGGTAATGTGCAGGAACTAAGGAAGTGAACAGATAATCACCACAGCGGAAAGGGAATGATCAAAGACATACATATTCGAATATCGCATGTTGCATGCGGCCTCATGATCAAGACCGGGACACCGTTCGTAATATTACTCAGTTGGGGCTGTTGGTATGTCTGAAGAAGCTATGCATATACCAAACGGAGATGTGTGCACTTTCGTAAAAGTTGCTTGTCTCGAGACTCTCAACCTTTGATATCGGTCGTCGTTGTAATTGACATACTCCTAGACGGGCCTACAGGCTACAGGGAAGCTTTGTGCCGGTATTGTCAATTTCCGTCTTCGTGCGTTGCAGTTATCAATCACCAGGGGACCTGATATAGATAGTTCAATCATGATTTCTTCAAGTTGGCCATGGCTAGATATGGCCGACTCGCCGAGGTCGTCGCAAGAGTTGTGTCCAGCGACGCGAACCACGGACATTCCTTCAAACTGACGAACGAGACTCATGGAGCCGAGTCCAGTGCGTGCATCATGGTCACGGGGTTCCCCCAATCTTCCTTAAAATTTCCACTCCAGCTCAGGGACATGGTATGTTCCTCAGAAGGATTCATTACAGCGCCCTTGCTGATCAAATTTGTACCAGGGTTTGAGCGGTTTTTGAGGCGTGTTACCATTTCTTGACGGCGTAGAAGTCATATCGGGAAGACAAGATGATTTCTCCAGCAGAACGGAACGCACATCGAACGTGGGTGCTGCACTTGCCGCTTCTAAAGTTCTAACACCTGTTGCTTGTACAACTCAGCGAAAGAAGCTCTCCCCTGGATGCATAAGCGGACGTCGAAAGATTTTTTACTCTCTGATAATCAGGTCTCTACGTACATTGTACGTACTGGTCAAGCAGACCCTCATGAATAATATCAAACCGTCGACTCGAAGACCCTCGGGTGTGCACCCTACTCCATCGATGTCAATTCCCCCTCGCGCGGGAGCATACCCGAATGAATGAAGCGATCATACGTATCATTGTCACCATCACCATCGCCCTGCATCATCAGGGTTATCCAGGCCCCGTACGATGAACACGTCTTTCGCTTGCACTCTTCGGCTCTTTGCGTTGATCTCCCTCTCCATCCATTAATCAGCTTCTCCGTCAACCTTCCAGTGACTTGTCACCGGTGAACATGCGGGATTTTCCAAGCGGTCGTCGTTGGAGACGATGACATGGGCAGAGCCTTGGCTACGACAGCGTATGCACTCACGCTGCCAGGATCGAAGATTGGGCGCACCATAAGGCGCGCTCTTCATGCGGTGGTTCCTGAGAGAATAAGGAGCAGTGTGGACCACTTGTCACACGCACTTGGGTCAGTGGGTGATATTTCTCGTGGCCTTCACTTTCGGAGGAAATTTATACTTGTATTTGCATGTTATGCGTGAGGGGAGCTGCTTGTGATAGATTACACCTATGTTAGTACAGCATGCACTAGTATACATATATCACCCTGATGCTTGGATATAACTATTATGAGAGTCTATGATGGTCGAATAGAAAGTGAATTTGTCCGTTAAAGTGGAACTGCCATTGTCTTGAAGCTGGCATGGCCAGCCAGGATCCGCTCGTCTTTGTATTTTTGGCAAAAGCCTCGAAAGCCGGCAGGATTCAAAACACGTGATGGAGAGATGCCATCGCGGAACAGGCTGAGAATGTGGTCCGCGAACATCAGTGCTGTCTCGGTTGCTTCAAATGTGAGTGGTTTTCCGTCTTGACGTATGACAGTCACCTGAGAAATGTTAGTGAGCTGCCACAAAGTAGGTGAATATGTTTATGCACCGTTCCCATGCAACCTGCCCGCTGCCATCTAGAAAGTAGGTTCGTTGAACACCAAACAAGGAAACACCAGGAGAAAACCCACTTCTCCTCCGGATGCCCGGTGCTTGGATGCGTCAACAAGTGGGTAGCAGTTTGATTATCAAGTCCAAAATGCCGAATCATAGAGACAGGGTCTTCCGCGGTATGCCGGAACATGATGAGGGGGAACCCAACTTGGTGAAACAGTGGGCAAATAATCCCGTTGGCGAATATGGATTGTGAATCGACAATTTTGGCTTCGAGCGCCCGAGCCCCACGCGCTCTGTCGGCGTTACAAGCGATGGTCACGCCCAGGACTTTCTGGGACGGGAAACGTGACTCCTGCGGGGCACGGTGGCATCTCGTCTTGTGATATGGCCAGTCTGACACTTGACATTCATTTGACTATGGTTGAACGAAGCAATAAAAGTATGTCAGTGAACCAAACTTGAACTCTCACGAGGTGTGGCCAAGGAAGCGCGGACTGACACAGTAAATGGTTGATTTGCATCGGGAACAACGCATGTATGACTTCCAGTCTCCTTCGTTGGCACACCTGGAACACTTTACCCTGGACGCCGACCTCGTACTGTGGGACATGGTTGCTTGAGAATTAATGAGAAGACAGTTGAGGTTATCAGGGGTTTAACACCAGCCACTGCGTTCGCCAAAGATGGCTAATCCGGATGCCGCAATGTTGACGCCATTGGTCTCAGACTCCAGACCTTCTCTGAAGCGAGCTCCGAGGCTGAAAAAATGGGTAAAAAAAAGACGATAAAAGGTTCGAATAATGTCCTTGATGTAGGTTATTTGACAAGAGATGAAGGTCGCCGTATCTGAAGACCCGAAGTTGTCCATGTCAAGCTTCGAGCCAGCGCGTGTACTACGCAGGCTCCTTCTGACGATTGCGCAATCCGGAACCCTGAGGTGAGTTCGGACGTTTGGTCGATTGTGCCACTAACAATGATAGCTTCTCCTCAAGTCAGTTTGTATTGGGGCCTATTCCCGATGGAGTTCCAACTTCGCGGTATTGAAGCGCGTGTGAGAAAGTGACAATGATCAGGTGTTCAGATTCTTCGCCGGTTCATGCGCATCACAATGAGAACGTGAGTATAGATAAGCAAGGAGTAGAGCTTCCGACTCGACTCTAAGTACCTCGGCTTTCCCATGGAGCTCGGGCTTTGATAAGCTCCACACAATATGGAAGCCAGTGCCGCGCGCAGCTCGCTTTAACCCGTCCTTGTAGCTTGCGACCACTGGACAACTACTATGGGGACCAAGGATGTATTCGACATTGACCTGGCTGCTCGAGAAGGGCTGGAAAAGCTCGGATATACTCAGGAAATGGCGAGGGTAGGTTGGTCCGTTAAACCCGTCTTCCTGGAGACTGATGTTTCTACAACATACAGAGTCGTGGCTTATTCCATATTTTGTTCAGTAAGCACCCTGCTTGGACTGCCTTTTTCTAGTGCTCACTCTTGTCTGCGCGCAGTGACATTAGGTTGGTCTGCCCTTGTAGTCGCTTCTTGAGTTACTAACAATAACACAAATGAAGCTATCATGGCTGTCCGTAAGTCGTTGGCATGTTGTGCAGACAGGATGTTGCACTGACCCGAACAAAGCGTACGGTCTCGCTGCACCGATTGCGACGTCCCTCGCGGGCGGCGGTCCTGTGGTGATCCTTTGGGGGTTAGCAGTCATCAGAGCTTGCATAATACCATTTTAACGTCTGCCTTAGATGGATCCTCGTTTCCATATTCACCCAGATGCTTGCACTGTCTTTGGCCGAGATATGCTCGAAATACCCAACCTCGGCAGGTGCATACTACTGGTGCTTCCGCTTGGCACCTCCACGCTACAGGTTACTGTTTTCCTGGATCAACGGATGGCTCACCGTCGTCGGAAATTGGACTATCACCCTCAGCGTTACATTTGGTATCGCTTTTTCCTTTCTGTAATTGCTCCGAACTCATCGCTACTCGTTCAAGGAACTGCTCAGCTGGTTGTTGCCGGTGCAGGCATCTTCCATCCCACTTGGGTAGCTACCGCATGGCAGACATGTGCGGTCCCTTTGTCCAGAAATGTGGATCCTACCTAATCTTTCTCCAGATGTTATCTTCTTGGGAGTCACTGGCGTTTCATGCGGATTTTGCCTGTTCTTTAACAAATATCTTCCTACTATAGACGTGCGTACTTCTTCTCCGTGTCCTGCCACACTGATACATGACTGTTATCAGATCGTTTGCGCATGTTGGACCGCTCTCGGCATCATAGGTAACGTCGCGTTGTCAAGTTTCATACAGATCTTTAACCCGAGATCATCTCAGTACACCTAATATGTCTATCCGCGAAGGCAGCTGTGGGCCGTCGCTCTGCTTCGTTTGCATTAGGTGCATTTGAGCCCGCTTCTGGTTGGACCCCTGGTTGGTCATTCTTCATTGGATTGCTTCCCGTAAGTTTCTCCCCCTGTAAACATCCATATGAAACGGTTTCATGGGTCGCCCACTGACTTAATGGCAGCCTGGTATGTCGTATTTCCGTCGAGATGCGTCCTCAAACTCAGATTCCGTCCACAGCCTATACGTATGCTGCGATCGGTATGAGTAAGTACATTTCAGGCCATGTTTGTTTTTGACGATGAATTTGAATCTCTTACGATAGTTGCGAGCATGGCGGAAGAAGTACATAATCCATCTCATATCCTCCCCAGGGCAATGTCCTGGTCTATCCCCATTGGAACCATCTCAGGCGTCATTTTCCTCCTTCCGATCTTGTTTACCCTCCCTGACATCAACGCGTTGCAAGGTGTGTTGTCACTTCATAGTTGCGTTTTCAGGTGACCTAAACATAGGAATGCCCTCACTGCACAGTTAGCTCTGGTCAACCGATTGGCGTCATGTTTACTCTCATTATGGGATCCGAAGCTGGGGGTTTCGGATTGGTGAGTTGTCTACGCAAAACCTGACGGAGATAAGGCTGGCTGATAACCAAACCCGCTTCTTCTTCGTTTGATGTGGGCCCTAAATAGTGGTTCATCAGTACGTCTTCGCTTGCGCCCTATGCACGGTCCACCGGAGTGTCTCCTTGTTGACATTTTCGACTTTATAGTCTTTGGAATTGGGATGTTTTGTGCGATCTCGATTTCTTGCGCCGCATCCCGGGCGACATGGGCCTTTGCTCGCGATAAGGCCATCCCATTCCATACCCATTTCTCAAAGATCAGTCCCCTCTTTACGGACGTCCCAGTAAACGCGCTACTCCTCTCGACGACGATCCAAGTCTTATTGGGACTTATCTACCTCGGCTCGTCAACAGCATTCAATGCCTTCGTAGGCGTTGCCGTGATGTGTCTCGGCGCATCGTACGCGATGCCCATCGCCATCTCACTCTCGAATGGGAGGCACGACATTGCAGATGCCCCGTTCCACCTGGGGAGGTTCGGGGTGCTCGTCAACTCGATTGCAGTGCTTTGGATCCTGTTCGCCATCGTGTTGTTCTCGATGCCGGCGATCGTCCCTATCAATCAGGTCACCATGAGTGCGTTGCGTTTTTTGTTCCTTTTCCCCATTTCTGTACCTTCATCCCTTTGAAGCTCACCGTCCACATGCGCTGGTTTGCGTTTATGCATTCTTGTACCTGTACTTGTCCTGTCCTTCATAGTGGCGGCCACAACTTCCTTCCCCTTCTCCCCTTTGTGGCGTCCCCTAACGTGGACACGGCACGTCCATACTGATACGATCTCCTCGTCTTTATCCCAGCCGAAACGATGTACTAACCCGATCCACCTTTCATTTCATTTCCCAGACTACGCCTCCGTAGTGTTCGTCGGATTCGCCGTCATCAGTGCAGTCTGGTACTTGATCAGTACGTGTTCGTCTCTTCCGCCGGCGATCGGCTGCTGATGCGTGGCTCGGGGGTTCTTTCACCGTTTGATCGCTGTTAGACGGTCGTTTCCATTATGCTGGTCCGCCTGTCCCAGCGTCTTCCGATTCCGATTCGGTCAAGTCTACACAGGGGGTGCCCAAAGTCGAATAGGGAGGTCATTTGGGAGTGGTCACGGTTGAGGTAAGGGTTGGGAGTATCTTGTGAGTGTTTGTGGCAAACGGTTTGAGTGCAGAGTAATATATGTATATCCTGATAAGAACACAAACGCTACTTGTTTTTTTTGTATCTGGTATCCATTCCAGAATCTCCTTGCAACACTGGCACTGGGCAACCTTTTTTTTCTCTACACTATAGTCCAGCCATTAGATGTATGAGTTGGATAATGAACAGAAAAGTCTCAATCGGAGGTGAGAACGATAGCGTGTAGGAGAAACAAGTGACATGAGAAACACCGGCAGACCGGTAAAGGTAGAACAGATACAAGGATGTTTACATGCCTATGAACAACAACTAAGCAACATACAAGAACACAAAAAAAGGAGATAAAGCAAAAGGAAACAACGAGTCAAACGACCAGAGGGAGCAAGCGGCAGCCCGGCAGTCCCGGTCACAGTAGCTACGCCGTCAACTTTGGGATGACCCTGATCATTTGATCGATGTTGATAAACTGAACCCATGCTTCCAAGTCTTTCGCGTTATCATGCCAGATGAATTTGGATTCCTTGGTGCCTCGGAAGAAGGCACAAGCGCATTGATAAGATTCCTCGATCACGGTTCCGCCCCGTTGAACGCCGAGTTGGGCTTTGAACACGCGGAACTCCCATCCTTGTAGAGGATGATCGTCACCGCGAGCGCTTTCACCGGGGATGTTGAATTCGAGACGAGACCAGTCAAAACCGCGGGATTGGCCTACTGCTTTGATGTATGCGGATTTGAGCGCAAGAAGTATACATAGGCGACGAAGCACGACTTCGTCACCGAGCTCGGGTGCAATAAAGGTCATCTCTAATGGAGTGAGCTGTGTTACCAGAATGTGTTTCAATAATGTTCCAAAGCAGGTATGGAACAAATGTACACACCTTGTGGGCGAATGATTCGGCATAGGCGGCCACGCTCACACCTCGCTCCACACTCAATTGTTTGACACCGAGTCCGATGTTGATGACTTGTCGCTGACGTCCTTGGGTCATGACCATGCCACATAGCGAGTTGTCATAAGCGAGGTGGTATCCGATCATTGATTGAAGGAATCGTTCTGGTGGTAGGTCGTCGGGTGACTTTTTGGATGGGGCACATGATCAGCATTCTCGCCACACGGGAGGGTGAGACATGGGGCGGACAGACCTGTTCTATCCAATGCTTTCCATTTGAAGTGTGACAATCCTTCCATTTCGTTCTGGATATCCGTCTGTGTCTCATCATGAGTAGGGGCAACATTTGGGAGAGGATCTGGCCTGGTGTGGCGTAAGTATCAGCGTATGTCCTGAGCGTCGGTCACTTGAAGACAGCGATCGTGGACTCACGGAATGAGTCAATGGATGTGCAGTCGTAGTTTATCCTTGCATGTGGTACACACTCTCGAACGAGGTGGAAGCACTTGTCATATTCCTGCGCAAAGTTGGGTTCCAAGACGATCCATCTGCAATG
>JBBPJZ010000786.1:0-13540 GCA_038089015.1 Chalciporus aff. trinitensis | reverse complement strand
GGAGGGACGCCAAGTTTGGTCTCAAAAAACTTGAAGAATGCCTCAGACCATTTCTGTGCGTTTTCTGGTGTCGTGTTCCCGATGGACATCTAGCAGACGGAAGTAAAGGTTCATGCGATACTTAACGGAAGCAAATTTAGAGAATTGACGTACAACATGCAGTCTGACAGCGGGTTCAAATGAACCGGCGAAGGCTAGGTAGGGGTGATAGCTAAAGTCGACGCTGAACCGATCCTCCGGTTTCCCAATCGTCAGGGAGCAGAACTTGTGTGCATAGAGGTCGCACATCAATTGCCGGAATCATATAGCAGGAGGGAATGCAATACCTTTGTGAACTCCACGACAAAAGTTCGAGTCTCGTCTTCACCGAGCTGCCGATTCGATTGTTCAACAACACAGATGTGTAATCTGAATTATCTCTGACCTTGACATTAGTGACGAGTGTGATCAACGGCATGGTAATGCTTGGAAGTGTTGGGTGGGGACACGATGCTCGCTGAGAAGCTTAGATCTATTTCATCGTGTCTGAAGATCCATTTGGGGGCAAATGGCGCGAGCAAGGTACCATCGTTCCTGACAAAGCAGTCAATCGGCTTGCTAAGGTGGTATTGCGTGCGGGGGTGCAAAAACTCCATATTATCAAGCATCGAATACACATACCTTAGATTGATCATACGTCTTTCAACCGACTCGGACTTGATGGGTGCAGCGCCGCTTGTGGCCCAAATGTAAAACCATGGACTGTGTGGAGACCTGGGATGAAACTTAGTCTATAATTCGCATACTGACAAACGGTTCCGCCAATTCATGACGGATGGAAAATGTTTCTTGCCATATTCATTCGACTTAACTCAAACTCGGTTCATCTGTTCTGACTGTTCAGTTCTTATCTCGCCGACCGCCGAAGGTGGATCCCTTTGCCTTAATCAAAAAAAGATGATCAGGAACAATGCACGTTCGACGTGCGAAGGGAATGCTCGGGTTACACGGTCGACGTGATTTTTGGGGGTCAGCGGATACGCTATTTCAGAAGACAGCGTATTGGTTCAGCGGACCGTCGTTGGTCGGCCTGGGACTTCACATCTGGCTTCGATAAACTTGAGGAATGCCTCCGGTTGTTTTTTTTACGTTTCGTGATTTGTGTTATGGAGGCAGATTCGACAGATGGAGGTAAAAGTAAGCATAGTGTCCGAGTCGTTGGAAGTCACTGGCATTGGCGTGCGGGGCGGAAGCATTGTTGGCGACGTGTGACAGCGGAACTAAAGGTACTGCACTGCAAGGTACACACGCCAGGCTGAGGTGAGCAATCAGTTGACGCTGATGTCCTTGCCACTATGACACGGGTGGGTACAAGCATTGTGATATTCAGCCCGACTGACTCTCTCGGGCAGTCCATAGATGTATAGTAAGAGCCGCATTATCTACAAGTGGTGAATACAGATACCCAAGAAGATCATATAGTAAATGCACTGCTCAATCGATCTGGCAAGTTCGCGGGTCAGCACCGCTCGCTGCACGAATGTTTTCGACACCACCGGCAACGGAGCTGAGTGCATGCGCGTAAAAGTAAGCTGCTCGTCCAAGTAATTCCTGTTCAACAATACCGAGTACGTCGGTCAACAACAATGGCCAGCCGAAGCGCCTGCGGTCTTCAATCGTGATGAGGTCGGACGCTCGAAGCACGCCATGAGAGGCGAGGTATGCAAGATTGCCAGGGTCTCGCTCATCGGTAGCGATGTAGATTCTGTAATAAAGAGTTAAAAGGACGAAGAAAAGGGAAGTCGGAGAACTCACGAGTCACCCTGATTCGGTGGTTGGTGTTTCAATAAATCACGGTTGACTGTAACACCGGGGACAGCATAGGTGCTCAGAGAATCAGCAGGCAGAGAACGGAGAACATCTCTTCCTTTCTCCAGATGATCTTGGATTCGCTGGAGGTGATCTCCGAAGTCTGACTGCATCACCCAATTATACCGTACGACTACACGCTGGTTATTAGCGCCAACAATGACAACGCTCAAAACAGGGGAACAACTCACAGTCTCCACGCCGCATGTGTCCGCCCATCCACATGCGTCCGCCAACAAGCTCCCGTATTCGTTCGCTCATCGCGTCCGCTAGCTCTGCGACTACGTCGACGTGACGCATCCCAAACAGCACCAATCTGGCGAACACATCCCTTGCAGGCGTTGAGGTAAATCGCAGTCCAGCCTTCCTGATCCTCAGTTTCATCCTCATGAACTGTCGTGCGAACTTACTGGTTTTCGTTCATAGTGAATCTCGCCTTTGAGGAGGAGAACGTCTTCGGTGAAGTGGTAGTAGTCGTCTACGTATCCACGAATCGAGTTACGGGGTGCAACTTGTTTGATCGGCCTCACGACATTCTTGACGTAGTCCATGCCAAGACTAATACTTTTATTAGCGAAAAGCTAACAAGGCTTTGATATCCGACTTACGCGCCGTCAAAGGTGTAGAGGACCTCCCAACCATTATCATTCAAGACTTGGGTGAGGCCTTCATCAGAGGTAACTCCTCCAATCCCGTTATTCTTGAGTATCCCGCGAGCTGTTTCTATGTCTAAAACGTATTGCCTTCCACTTGCATCGAGTTTTTGTTCTAACAGCGTATATGCCGATGTCTTTGTGGTACTTGGCCAGCCGCCGAGTTCACCCTTTCCCTTGTCACCGAGATTTGAATCCCATTTTCCACGTAGTTTCATGGCTTCTGGTAAGATATCGACACGGTTAAGACCCTGGGGATCGTACCACCAGTTCTCCACTGTGCGGAGACTTGGTGGCAGGCCATGAGTATCAAAGATACTTGGATGTGTATGATACTTTTCAGTTTCCCATTGACCATTACTGGCCTCAAGGCTTTCTGGGAGGCCATGGAGGCGAAGGTAGTCAGCGACAGTAATCACTGGCTGGAAAGTCCGAAGGTGGGTAAGATTGAGCATGACCGACATGGGAACGCGCCATCCCATCTGTTGTTCCTCTGGTAGTTGTCGCCATTCGTCCGAGTTGATGGCATCTCCGCGATTCACCATAGGCGTGTATGCTGCACATACAGCACTTGGACTACGTTAAGCGCGCGGGCTGATGTAGAAACAGGATACTCACTTTTCGTATTCACAAGAACGAGCATATACAAATGAAGGTATTATGACAGTGCGGTTGAGTAGCGAACCATGATAAAGAGCGGTCTCAATGATATATCGCATCTGGATGTGGATGAGCGCGGAATGAACATCTTAGAAGCAAGAATAGCTGACGTTGTTCCATCCCAGACCCATGCTATATTCTCTGGCATAGTACCCTCTCGTTCCAGCTATCATGGAGCGCAGTGTCTCGAGGTCTGGTTCAGAACTGTCCAGCAGTGCCCCCTCCGTGACGCTAGGTATTGATGGATTGGAGTTATGGGGATAGCCATGATCAAGGATTGGATGCGTGTCCAATGGGATTGGACAAAACTCAGACTTAGTCCCTGGACTTGCGAACATGTATCCTCCTAGCAATCCAGTGACGAGTGCGAGGGCAAGGTATGCAAACGAGGCAGGTCCATTTCTGGCCAGCCGTAGCGCAGCCCAGTGAGATCTTGAAGGGTAACGTGCATCTGGAGAGTTGTTAACGGGCAAATAACCGCCTGACGAGGACCAGAAGACCATGTAGAAGAAAACTTGGAAGGATAAGTTGGAAGATCAGAAGGAGTGTAGGTTTGGCGTACGTAGTCACAATTAATCCTGTGCAGACTTAACGTGACAGTGCGCGCCCAAAGACCCCAAGGTTGTTTACTTGGCATCCGTGTGATTGATCGTTGCCCCTCTATCCCCTTTTGGAAGGTAACGTGGTTCAACGAAGGTTCCGGTGCGTCCAGGTTTGATCCCGCATTTGACCCGGAAACACCAAGAAAACGACCAAGTTTGATCGAAAACATACCAGAGGAACAGCCATGGTTTGTTCAGTTCTGACAGACGAGCGTTTCTATGCGCATCGATTCATCACGTACATTGTATTGACATATCTGAGAGGTCATCCCTCGTGCCAGGGCATGCCAGTTGTGTTTTTATTGAGCCCGGTAAGTTGGCTCCAGATTACATACGGGTGGGTATCTGTGGGTACCCGGGCCATTTGTACGAAAAGGAGTGTTTGCTTCTTTTACCGGACAAACCATCAGCACTCCCGCACTTTGTGAATCGTCCTCATGGCAGGCCTCCGGAGAGCCTCCCTGGTCCTCTTCCTCTCTGTTCTCATCTCTTCAGTTTGCGCTGATTATTACATCGATGACACGAACACCACCTTGACGTACGCTTCCGGACCCAAGGCTGCATGGGGTCCGTTTGCAGCGGGTGCCTCGACCCTCGAGTTGCTCCTCCCAAATGGCACATATCAAATTATAGATCCGTTCGTCTGTTACAACCACACCTAGTATGTCCTTTACAATCCCATGACTTCAAGCTAGGCTGGTATGCTCACCTGTTTCCCTTCAGTCGATGTAAGCGCCATGACAACATTACAGTCCTCTCGTTGGATGACACTCTATCACAGATGCAGCATGTTTCTCGACAGACAGCTGCATACTCACAATGCCTTTCACTGGTGGGAACGATACTTTATGATCAATGCATTCAATGCCTTACCTGTCTTCAGGCTCGGGCATCACGGTCTACGTCTATCAGGCAGGTCCTGTTGGGATAAACGCCAGCATAACAGTCGACGGTGCACATGCTCAGACAAACGTGCTTAATGCCCCACCCGCGCCCAACTACGAGATTGCCAACGTCTCCATGTTCAGCGTACAACAACTACAAACCGGCTCTCATACATTAAGCATGCTCGTCAATGATCTGTTTGGATCATACAGCGGGATGATGTTTGATTATGCACTCGTTAATGAAACATTGGTGACCAATCCTGTAACGACAACATCCGCCTCCAGCCTGGCGACAACGAGCGCTGCATCAACATCATCGCCAGCATCTTCTTCACCAGCATCTTCTTCCTCGGCGGGATCAAAGTACGTCGATATGATCCCAAGTGACAGCGTGCTCATATATCCTTTCTTTAGGACCAATATAGGCGCCATCGTAGGTGGCGTGATTGGCGGAATTGCTGCCATCGCCCTCGGAATCCTCGCATTCTGGTGGATGCGTCGGCGAAAACAAGCCTCCGAGATGGTCGATCTTCACGATGGACCCATCGCTCCATACAATCCTCATGCCGCTTATGACCCACCCCATAACCAACTCATTTCGACTCCTGGACTTGAACCGTTTAACCCCTACACCGATTCAACGACGACAACGGTCAGAAGTGACCTCCCCACTACTCGCAGCATGGAATTCGCAGCTCTCGTTCCCAATCGCTTAGGGTCTACGCACGATCTAGCCTCTATGACTCCTCGGAGTCCCAGTGCTACTGCCAGAGACGTCGTCACCCCCTTCACTGCGACCTCTAGCGACCGATCCACAGGAGACCGCAAGACCCAACTCGTTCTCTCCAACGACACCTCAAATGCATCCACACAACCGTTCACCCAAACAAGTCATTCCCCACAAAGCTCAAGGCAGGACATGTCCCCGCTGCTAACAGACGAACAAGCAGACTTTATCAACAGTCTACACCAGAACAACGTTCCTGCAGCGGCCATCGCCCGCGTGATGGAGAGAATGCTTGCGGATCGTCATGCGGGTATTCGGGAATGGGAGAGGGAGACGAGGTTAGCGCGGTCGAACACGATGACGACAGCGCCTCCGAGTTATGATCAGGTGGGTCGCAGGGACTGAATATTGGGTATTTTCTTTGGGGGTAATGGGTTTGCTCAGTCGCTGTAAAGAAATGCTACTAAAATAGATACCTTATATACCATGCTTTATATATCAATTTCCCATCCTGTCTGGAGGGTTTCTGAGGATCATGCATTCAAGCCTCCACCGTATCCGTATATTTGGCATGAAAAATGCTAAACTAAATACTGTATGTAGTATCACAACATTGTATCGACAGGTGCAGGAATAACAGGCAAACTACAAAAAATAAAACCAATGAGAAGAACACAACTAACGAACGCGAGTCTGATAACTTGGAGGAGGGGCCACACTCGACACACTCATCGTACGCATTATCCCACTACTCGAATCCATCCCCGACGTGCGAGGAGTCACGAACCCTTCAATCACACGTGAAATTGTCTCTTGAGGAACGCCATTCGCACGTAACCGTTCGATCGTCTCGATTTGTTCGGCAGTGAGATTATAATGCGACGTCATTCCCATGTCGGAGAAAGGTGAGCCGGCGTCTGCCAAGTGGGATAAACCATCTGCACCGGTGGAGGGTTGGCGACGGAGAGGTTGTAGGACCATTGAGCCGGTTGTCCCGGATGTGAAGGACGGTTCAGGAACAGGGGAGATGCTCCCTGCGAGTGCGTCGCGAAGCATCGCGGCACGCACGTGCGGGGGTACGGCAGGATTTGGATCAGGTTGTGAAGCAAAGAATGTTTTACCGTCTCCTACAAAGGAAGGGATGGTGGTAGGTGCTAGGGGAGGAGAACCAGTGCTTGGGTATTCTGACATGAAAGGTGTTGCTTGGTAGGGCGCTTCTGGTCCTGATTCTTGACGCGTACCCTTGTGTTTGCGATAGTAGAGAAAACCAATCACGAGCGCAATGAGAAACGCAATGCCTCCCAATGTTCCACCAATGACAGCTCCCAAATTAACACTATAAAAGACATCGGAAGGCGTCAGTTTCGGTGTTCAATCTGGTCAGCGTGAACGATAATCTCACCCATTGGAAGGAGATGAACTGCTCGAAGTTTGGGAAGGCGATTGTGATGCAGACGCAGACGCGGACGCGGATGTGGAGGATGCCAGCGAAGTCGTTGAGGTTGGCGTCGCCTTTGCTACGAACGTCTCGTTGACGTATGCATAATCAAACTTCATGGAAGCAGGTGCCCCTTGCCAATCTGCCACAGTCATGACCATGGTATGATTACCCGAAGGGAGACCCTGGATATCGTATATGAGCATCCTCGATTGTTGGTAGTTCAGCGACATGGGGGGAGCGGCGGTTTGGTTGGTAGCTATCGGACCTCCATCCACCGCAAAATTGGCAGCTGTACCAGTCACCCCAGCGTTGAACACATACATCGAGATGCCAGAGCCTGAAATGAAGTTTTGTTAACACGTTGCAACAACGTGACGAGCTCTGAGACATACCCGAGAAGGGTATCGTAACCTGGCAGTTATCGGTTGTGCTACACACAGCAACTGTAAAAAAAACATCTTTTATATCGATTTACTTGTCAGACAAGACGACAGCTTACGAGCACTGGTGACCTCCAGATGTCAGGACGACTAACAGGGTTGAAAGACGACGACGTACTAGTTCTGGTCATAACAGTTTGAGGAGTCGAGTGTAATGGTGAAGTTCCCTGTTGAATTCTGGAGCTGTAGGGCAAGCGACTGAGTCGATGTGGAGAAGACCTGCCAGGCCACTCCTGACTGAGAGGGCGGTGCGGAATATGACACCGAATTGTTCGCATTGTCAACGTAGTAGTCTGCCAGCACAGCTGAAGCAAAGAGGAGGGGACCGAAGCACCGGGCAGACACCATCTCCCTCCAGCGCACTGGGTTCACGGAAAACAGCCTTTGTGAGATAGAAGGGAAAGGTAAAGACGAGAACGGTGAACCATTAACAGGCACCAATAGATCGCCTAATTATCTTGGCGGGGTTCAAATGGGTTTAAGGATAATCGAGATTATACCGTAAGCTTTGGGTTTCTTTGTCCAGCCTGAGACCAATGGTGGACGACAGTGGTCAGCCCATCAGGGTAGCATGAGACTGTAGCACCGCCATTTTGATTAGCCAGCGCCACGGTTGGCAAAGTGCGAGATTGGTAGCGCGTGAAATGCATGCGTTCCGGTGAGAAGAAGACGCACGTTCTTGTCAAGTAACGGATGGTAAAGAACAAAGTGTACAAACACTGTATGGCACGAACGATCAAGCAGTGATCAATCAACGTTGAAATCAAGTGTTGCTTACATGTGTCACGATTTATGTGTGATAGACAGGATAAAAGTAACGAGGGTGTATCAGAAGGCCAAGAGAAACCCAGGTCCTCTAGAGAGCAATACTGGAGAGCGAAAAAAAGCCACACATGTACGAGTCATTCCATCCTTCCCGTGATCACAGCCGCGTTGGCGGCTTCATGAATCACCAAGCGTGGTCATCGGACGGTGGTCAGCGATACCTCACCAGCCGTTCAACTCGCTTTCTTCTACCCGTCGCATAAATGAGGAGCTTAGGCCCAGGTTGAGGCTATCCCAGGAGTCATCCATTGATCTGCCTCCCGATTGCTGAGGAAAGGGGAACTCCTGACCCTCGGAAATGGAGAACAGAGATGACGCGGAAGATGAAGAAGGCCGACGCGAGGTAGATGTCCATCTCTCTGCTTCGATATCCTGCACACACTCAAATACGGTGCGCAAAAATATCTCGGGCTGTGGTGGTGGCGGAACAGGATGCGCAAGCTCTGCGAAGGAAGACGAAAAGTCGAGTGTTGGCAAAACGAGATCGTGATGTGCACTTGCGCTGGCGGTCACGGGTTGAGGGGATAGCCCGACGCCGTAGTCCCAAGTGTCATCCGAGTCATGCTCCGACTCCAGCTCCGAAGCCGATGTGGACTCGAGGTCAACGCTCTGAAGGGACGGTGAGTTGATAGGGAGGCCCTCGGCGTGGATTGCCTGCGCAACCTGTCTTAGCTCTGGTTGGGCTGCCAAAGCTGGGCGTTCATCAAATCGGGTTTCTTCGAGGGAATACCACTCTTCTGAGCTATGACCGATGATGGCGCGGATACGATCAGCGTTCCAACCCCTGAATGTGACACGAAGGATTGTGCACTGCTTCTCGCGCGTATCATCATAACCCACTCTAGGGCCGAAGGCGTATGCATCCACATTTACACCAGGGTCGTCCCACACGTTTGCATCATCCAATCTTGCAAACAGAGTTGATACGCGGAGGGAATGAAGACGATGACTGGAGTGTATGGACGCAATATTAGAGATTGGTAAGAGGGGGTGTGCATTGTTGCCGGTCGACAACGGAAGGCGTGCAGTAGGGGTAGGAGCGAGAGGGACAAGCAGGTGGGTGGTGACGGCAGGAGTGGGCTCGACAGGGAAGTAGGCATCGATCTCAGATACTTCAGGCTCCTCGGGAGTAGTCTCAGCAACGATGGGCTTTGACTTGGGCTTGAGCATTTCCTGAGATTTGCGAGCAACCTCGTCCTGCGAGGCACGACGCATCTTGCGTGCCTCTTTCTTCTTCGACTTAATCTCCCATTCTGCTTCCCATAACGTCCTCGTGGCGATAGGAACATTGTCAATGATGTTTTGGAAGATGGGACGACCAGAGTGGAACGCGCGGGCTGTGCCAAGTCCGACATGAGTGACGTTTGCAGGTACAACGGGCGGCTTGGGCAAGCGAGGGGCTGAGAAGGGCCTGGAGAGAGCATGCTTTACGGGGAGGGAAAAGCGGCCATTGATAGTTTGTGCGCTGGATTGGAAGTGTGCAGGACGGAGGTGGGAAGGTGCTGGAGGAACAGCGACGGAAGAGTGGGAAAAGCCTGGAGCAGTAAGATGGGATACGAGACGAGAGAAGAGAGTGCGTGCTTCAAAGAAGATTCGCTGTGTTGTTGAGGGAGGACTAGGACGAGGAGTAAATGCAGGGATGTGTATCGATCTTGATGCAGGGACAGGTCTCTGCCTAGAGGGAATGTTGCCTATTCCCTGCCTTAGATGGCGAGTGCCGTGCGAGACGGCAGACATGTTGACAAAATAATGTTTCTCGCTTTACCTCGCTGTTTACTGCTTTCTCGTTGTTGGCGTAGGTGGCAGACTTTATCTACGTAGGATGCCGAAGACATACGTTGGCTGACTAAGCAGTAATCGGCTTAGTGGATTGCGTCATACACGTGATCTAGAGTTACTATCACGTGACGAAGAACTGTGTTAATAATGAAGGTAGAAGAAGAACGTTTGAGAAGGAATTAAAGAGGCTGACAAGAGGCTGACGATTGAGGGAACATATAAAAAGCATCGTCGGAATGCTCTGGGTTCAAATCGTTCCTTGTCTCCCTTCAACAAAGCTGGCGGCTCGATTTTGTGCAGCAACTTCCATTCCGAGATTTGCAACTTCCGAACGTCCATCACTAAGACTTTACCAGGTATTGTCCCCATTCCATCACTCGACTTTATCACTTGACTTTGTTTCCCATCTCGCGTGTCACATCAAAGTTGTCCAGATCTTTCTCTTCCTCCTCAAACAAGATGGCTCCCATTGATCATCCTCAGCACGAGCGCTATGACTATATCTGCATTGGTGGTGGAAGTGGTGGTGTCGCGTCTTCGGTCAGTAATCACGTAGAGGGATCCCTTGCCGGATCACTGATTCCTCTGTTAGCGTCGTGCAGCTTCATATGGCAAGAAAGTCGCCGTCATCGAGGTCTCCCCACATTTAGGGGGCACCTACGTGAACGTCGGTACGTCACTCCGTCCTCTGACACCCTTGTTAGACTAAGCACCCCCGAATGATCCAGGATGCGTTCCCAAGAAGGTAAACGGGATTTTCTATCCTACCTTCTTCCATGCAATGCTCACCACTTCCTCAGATCATGTGGCATGCCGCCGATCTGGCAGAAAAGTTGCGACATGCGGCAGATGGCTACCATTTCCAGGGTTCCTGGGGTAAATTCAATTGGGCGTCTTTCAAGCCCCAACGTGATGAATACATCCGGAGGCTGAATGGCATATACGAGAGCAACCTCGAGAAGGAGAAAGTCGAATACCACGCTGGTTCTGCACGGTTGACATCCCGCAGCACCGTCGAGGTCACGCGTCCCGATGGACAGAAGTACACCTTAAACGCAGACCATATCACCATCGCAACCGGGGGTCGGCCGACGATCCCCTCAGATGACACAATTCCTGGTGCAAGCCTCGGTATCGACTCTGACGGGTTTTTCGACCTTGCAGACCAGCCGAAACGTGTTGCGATCGTCGGTGCTGGGTATATCGCCGTCGAACTCGCTGGCATTTTCAATGCGCTAGGTAGTGAGACTCATCTTTACATTCGACATGACAAGGTTCTGCGTACATTCGACCCGATGCTGCAAGACACTTTGACCCCGTGGATGGAGAACACTGGGATCAAGATCCACAAGAACTCTATCGTCGAGCGTGTAGAAGGGGAGAAAGGAAAGACGCTCACTATCTACGATCGGAGCGGGCAAACTACGGAGGTTGACTGCTTGATCTGGGCCATCGGCCGCCATGCCAATACCGAGGGCCTTGGACTCGAGGAACTTAGTATCAAGTTCGACAAGAAGGGCGACATTGTCGTCGACGACTACCAAAACACCAACATTCCGAATGTCTACGCCATCGGAGATGTGCAAGGCAAAGCGCTTCTTACCCCCGTCGCCATCGCTGCTGGTAGGCGGCTATCCAACCGGCTCTTCGGACCCGAGGAGTTCAAGGACGACAAGTTGTCCTACGATAACATTCCTACCGTCGTCTTCTCGTAAGTCGAGTTTCTCATATTTCCGGCGAAGACCCATTGTGCTCAACTCGTAAAGGCATCCCACGATCGGTACCGTAGGTCTTACTGAAGCGGAAGCAATCACGAAGTACGGGAAGGATGTGAAAATTTGTGAGTTGACCCGCATTTGTTACACGGATTTCTAATTCATTGTTAACCTTTCGCAGACAAGTCTTCATTCCGCGCGCTCTACTTCTCGCAGATGCCCTTACATCACAGGGAACCAACGGTGTATAAGCTCATCGTCGTAGGTAAAGAAGAACGTGTTGTCGGTGTCCACATCATCGGATTGGGAAGTGACGAAGTCATGCAAGGTTTCGCAGTGGCCGTCAAGATGGGCGGTACGTTTTGATATTTGTGCTGCTGCATTCGCTCATGCATGGTGTTTAGCACGCAAGAAGGATCTGGACGATACAGTCGCGATCCACCCTACCTCTGCTGAGGGTTAGTGCATCTTCCTTTGAATGTAGTTAGCCGTGACTGACACAATCGCTTGCCGAATAGAATTGGTCACGCTCAGATAGATTGTTGGGAGGAGGACTTCAAAGTTGGCACGACATTGCAAGTTTCGGGGGAGCATGATAATTGATCGAGAGTAATGTCGAGCAAGCTGTGACATTAATGTAACTTTCATGCAACAACCGTTCGTACACATTACTACAAATTCAAACTATTCATCCACCTAACCCGAAGCATGCAAATTGAAGAAGAATAATGACAGGCATGTGTCCGGCAACGAGATGAACACCGTACCTAGATTGATATCTCTCCAGTGAGAAATGCATACGGAATCAACCAACGATAATCAGGCTGCGGGATTGGATGCAGCTACACCTGTCATCGAGTGAAAACACGCTGTTGCCTATTCACCAGATGACAGACGCAGTGCGAGCAACAGACAAAAAAAACAGGTGACAAGAGGTACTGCAACATCGTCGACATGACGACCAATCAGTGTCGAGCAGGATTCAGGTTGGTTCTCCTACATCTGTCGCGACAGACGCCTCTCGAGACAGATATAGGGAGAATGACAACTGTGAAAGCGAGGGATGGGACATGGTATCAAGGCTCAAGCGCTCAAGACGGGTGATACCAATATCTGATCATCGATAAGATCATTGGACACACAGTGCCCTCTGCCCTTCTAATGCTCCCCTCGCCGATTTGTTGAAGCCCTTGTATGCAAAGAGGCGACATTGGATTTCCCTAGAGCATGAAGACTGTCACCTGATCATTGAGAGCATGGTCTGGGGAGGAGAAGGTCTCCGGGGTGATCTAGCGTCAGAAAGTCAAGAGTTCGGAGGGGGCCGTGGGCCACGGCGACCCCTCGAAAGAGTGCAAATATACAACATCAGTCTGGTGTATCCTATCTGCTGATGGGCCAATGGCCGAGGGGATGAGAAAGGTACCGATGGTGAGAACAGGTTCGAGCGCTGACCTAGGAAACAACACCACATTCTGCTGCAAGCGGTCTTCGCTGCGTTTCCGCTCTAATTAGTACTTATGAATCTCGTCAGGATATAGAGCTTGAGTTGTCAGCGTGGTACATGGAGAGGTTGACTAGGACTCTTTAATTCTTTTATGGGTGATCGTCTGCACCTGGCCCATCACACATCATGATACAGGTACGGTGGAACGGTCAGAAATACCCGAATCCCTAGGCAGCGAGATCGGTAACCTGAAATGTCAAGCTTGTCAAGAACAATCGAACCAACCTTAGTATATTGACGTTCGAGACGCGTTCGGCGGTATAACTCGGACTCGGAGCTGGAATGAAGTTTCCGTTCTCACCTTGATGCTAATCAAATGCATCTCAGAACTTTCCAGGATAAACATGCGTCACATTCTACGTCACTCAGGTTCGCAAGCATCGGTGCCTCGAAGGGGCCGTAGACACCCCTGTCCGCCCTGAAATATCTCGGTGGTCGAGGACTGTCGAGGATCACCTG
>JBBPJZ010000785.1:0-13568 GCA_038089015.1 Chalciporus aff. trinitensis | reverse complement strand
AAATAGATGTAGGACTATATAAACCCCAAGGAACTGACTGGGAAACCCCCAGTTTAGTTCACTTGGAGATTTCCTCTTCAACTGCTCTCTGCTCTCCGCTGTAGTGCCTTCGCACCTTCAGCACTTACTTTGCTCTTTTACCTCTGGTTCTTGTGTAGACTTGATTCAACCCCTTTGGTTGTTTTGAGTCGTTTCAGTGCCCAGCCACTTCTCAGTTAATTTCTGCAAGGCATATGTGAGGCGCAAGTTGTTGATACTTAGCCAGACCTTTTGGCCAATGACATAAGCAGGAGCAGTTGATCGGTGTTTGTCCGCCTGCTTTCTCATGCAGTCTTGTGCCTGCGCAAGGTGTGCCTTGGTCTCAAGAAGCATGTTGGACATGTCATGGGAGAATTGTTGTGTAGCTGGCACACAGGAATCAGTGAGTGAAGTTGTGCTCATGTGCAGAGTATAGGAGCATGTAACCTGGAATGGGGAATGACATGTGGAGGTGTGCTGTGTGTTGTTGATCAAGAATTGTGCCACTGGGAGCCAATCTGCCCACATGGATTGTTTTTTGAAGCAGAAGATTCGAAGAAACTTTTGCACCTGCTTATTAATGATCTTAAATTGACCGTCTGTTTGGGGATGGAAGGCAGTGCTAAGCTTAGTGTCGATCTGCAACACCTTGTTAATTTCCATCATCACCTGAGCAGCAAACTGAGGACCATGATCTGAGGTGATAGAGAGGGGAAGGCTGTGGTGCTTTCACATGTTGTGCAAGAAGAGATGAGCGGTAGTGAGAGTGGATTCTTCCTTGCTACAGGGAATGAATTTCACTTCTTTGGAGAATTGATCAACAACTGTAAGGGTGGCTGTGAAGCCGTGGGAATGAGGAAGATCAGTTATGAAGTCAGCAGTGATGTGCTGCCAGGGGGCATCAGGAATGGGGAGAGGTTGGAGTTTGCTGGCAGGTGGCATGTGAGAAGTCTTGAAGTGTTGGCACATATCACAGTGTGCCACATAATCCTTGACTAGAGAGGGAAGTCCAAACCAGGTGTAGGAATGATGCGCCAACTTCAGCATTTTCTCATATCTGGGATGACCTACTTCTGGAACGTTGTGATGTTGCCATATGATTTCCATTTGCAGCTCGGCATCATTTGGTATGTAGATGTGATCTTCATCATCATATAGCAACCTGTCCATCTTCTCATAGATATCCCTTTTTTGCAGTGCTTGCACTTATGTTTCCAACAGCTTACAGGTAGCAAGGAAGGTGCATTGTTTAAGGGTCTCACCTGATGGATAAACAAAGGTGGTACAGATCTGTTCCTGAGGAATGACTAAGACGTCCTTGTTGTTATCTTCGATTCTAGTCATGTGATCTTCTTGATGTGAGAAGGTATCTGCTTTGGTCATGGATTTCCCAGGTTTGTGGACCCAGGTTTTGTTAAAGTGGGAAAGGTACAGGGCCCAGCATGCCTGTTGATGGTTTAGGTCTTGATGAGTCATGAACCATTGGAGGTGCCATTTGTCATCTTTCAGACATAAAAGAATAGCATCCATGGTGAAATTGGAGGTGTTGGTCTCAAGATGAAATTGGGAGTCAAGGTCAAGAAAGGCAAGGATAGGAGCAGTTGTAAAGCACTCTTTGAGAATTTCGAAAGCTGACTGACATTTCTGATCTCAAACAAAAGATTGATTCTTTTTGGTAAGATCATGGAGAGGTCAGGTGATTTGGGCATATTGGTTGATAAACCAGCAATAGAAGTTAGCCAAATCCAGGAAATTTCTGACATCTTTCACTGTTTTGGAAACGGGCCAATCTAAAATCACTTTGACCTTTTCGTCATCCATGCAGATACCATTCCTTCCTACAACCATCCCAAGGAATTTAACTTCTGTGACATGAAAGGAGCATTTCTCTGGCTTGATGAACAAATTGTTTTCTTCAAGATAACATAAGATTTCCATGACAATGTGATCGTGTTTGGCTTGATCGTCTGTCTTGGTGAAGATCATAAGATCATTGATGTATACTACCACTGCCTTGCCCATATTGGCAAAGATTTTGTTCATCATGGCTTGGAATGTGGCTAGGGATGAGCAGGGGTAAAACCTGGGGTACCAGAGGTCATACTCAGATTCTGACCTGGGGAATACCCATACCTGAACATTGGGTCTGGGTATGCAAGTCTAAGAAGCCAAAAAAACACCCCAGGGTATACAGATATTCTAGGAGTGACAACAAAGTAATATATACAATATAGCTAATTAACAAGGATATGGTCCCACCCATTTTCAAGCTTGACCTCCACATTATCCTTGAGCTCCAGCAACTCACTCACAACCCTAACATCCTCATTCTTCACAAGGCTGAGCTGGCATCATATACCAAGGCAAAGGAGTGCTCATGTGGACTGTGTATTGAGGTGGGACCGAACGTGAGAGAGGAGTAGGCAGCCATGGCTGAATAACCTTTTGACATCAATTGAGGTAGCTACAGAAACATCATTAATGAGTCACAACAATCTGAAGACATAAAACTTACCTGGGATTGTTAAATAGTCGAGTGTCATCTAGGATAGTTGAGGATATGTGTGACAGTGCTTGTGCCACCACAAGATTGGGTTGGTAACATGTTCAATGTCGGTGGTAAGGTAGTGCTTGAGCTCAGAACCCAGCTTGGTGGGCTTTGGAGGGGCTAGAGCAGGCAGATTGTTGAACATATTGTCACTCTGGAATGTGGCAACAGGATAGTAAAGGCAGTGTACATTGTAGTGGAGCTGAATACATACTTACCTTCTTGTGCTTCACTGGCATCACTTCCTCAATGTCTAATTCCATACCTTCATTGGTGGCATACGATTGTTCAAACTCCTCCTTCACCAGGTCAAGTGTGGTTTGGATCCAATCATCTGGCCAGTGAGCCACTTTGAAGTACGAGAGCTTGTGACATGAATGAAGTACTACCCCAGGTCTCATGTCAATACAAGCTGAAATATAGTAGAGAATTAGCTATATGTACCCATAGCAATGCAATATACCTCAGAGTTGTTGGTGAGGGAGTAGTAATGGTTGAGTGTTTTCCTAGTGATTGAAATGGCAGCACAAATAGGCAGGAGATACTTGGTGTCACACAAGTACATCTTGAGTTTGTCGTTGATACAATCCATTGCTGGAATGACCATTGGAAGGTTTGGAGTCGACCACAAGAAGTACATAGTACCTGGAGAAGTCATTTATTTATGTTTATGTAAGAAACATACTGGATCAATGTGCCACAGTCACATACCTTCAGCACATTGCAAAGTTGTTCAAGGACCTTCTATTTGCCATCAGTAGGTTCGAACTTTCATAAACCAAGCTCATGCTTTTGTGTAACAAGGTTCATGGCCTCACAATGTTCCAAGGCATAATCAATCATGTCAAATGTTGAGTTCCACCGTGTTGCAATATCTCTTGGCATGAGACTCATGGTGGGTTTGTCAACTTCTACCAATGGTTCGTTCCAAACTACTCCCTCATTGCATGCCCACTCATTAATCTCACCAAAAAAAACCAAAGATGGAAATGGACTGAAGCATGTACCACTGTTTTTTCCACTTTTAAATCACCATTTCTAGCTAAGCTGGTCCTCCACTTCCCTGACCTCTCTGCTCCCTTTGCCATCGCTACTGACATCTCCAAGTATGCCTCTAAAGATATCCTTCTTCAAACTGATGCCAATGGAAATTGACACCCATGCTCCTACCTCTCTCAGACTTTTGCTGCTGCTGAATGAAACTATGACATTTACAATTGAGAACTCCTAGCCATTATTTGTGCCTTGAAGACATGACATCACTATCTACATGGATCTTCTTTCCCTGTTCAGGTCTTCACCAATCACAAAAACCTCACATGCTTCTGACAATCCCCAAACCTTAATTAACAACAAGCCTATTGACTTCTAGACCTTGCAGACTTTGACCTGAAATTGATCCATATACGTGGATCTACTCTGGCTGGTCCAGATGTGCTCTCCAGATAACCTAACCTCTTACCCAAGAATAATGATGATAACACTGGTGTTACACTTCTCTCACCTTCCCTCTTTATCTGCATCATAGACACAGCAATGAACAAACATATCAAACCTCATGGAAAAGACAATCCTTTCCTTATGACTGCACTCTAGGCAATTGATGGAGACATTCCTTCACCATTCCACTTCCAGTGTTCTGACTTACCAAGACTGGGTGTATGTTCTGCCTAATGAAAAATTGCAACAATTCATTTGTGCAACATGCACATGATCATTTTTGGCTGGACACCCTAGATATCTGAAAACCTGACAACTGGTTGCTATGGAATTCTGGTGGCCTAAACTAGCCCAATTTGTATGACATTACATTGAAGGTTGTGCCATCTGTCAACAAAACAAGGTTAACACTTATTCCACTGTATCTCCCTTATCTCCAATCCTCTCCAACTTCACCCAATCCTTTCAATAGGTCTCATGTGACCTAATCACTGACCTTCTCACTTCCAATGGTTTTGACACCCTTTTGATTATGGTCAACCACAGACTTACTAAGAGGATAATTCTCTGCCCCACCAAGAAAACGGTCACTGCTGCCCTCTTTTTCCACAAAGTATACCTTTGTTTTGGACTCTATGATAAAATCATTTGTGACAAAGACACCTGTTTTGCCTCAGAATTCGCTTGATCACTAGGAAAACTCCTTGGATATGACCTATCCATGTCGACTACTTATCATCCCCAATCTGACAGAGAAACTAAATGAGTAAACCAGGAACTCGAAATGTACCTTTGGATCTACTGTGAAGATAACCCCACCTTGTGGGCTGACAATATCTCTCATGCCAAATTTGCTCACAATTATTGCTCCCATTCTGTCACCAACAAATCTCCATTCTTCCTCATAATAGGCTATGAACCCTATGCCCTTCTCACCATCATTACTGAAACACCACTTCCTGCAGTAGAATCTTGTCTCAAATCTCTTACCACCATCAGAAATGAAGCCCTCACTGTCCATTAACTTGTCAGACAAGTCATGGCTTCACACACTCAAAGATGTTTTACCTCATTTAAGAAAGATAACAAACTATGGCTTGAAGCCCGAAATCTGAAATGATCTATTATTTTTCCTAAATTTGCCCCAAAATGAAAAGGACCCTTTATCATTACTCAGGTCCTATCTCTGCTCTCCTACAAACTTTGCCTCCCACAAACCTGGAGAATTCACCCCATATTTCACCTCTCTCTTCTCACCCCTTATCAAGAAAATGCTATCCATGGTCCAAACTATCCAATGCCACCACCAGAACCCATAGCTGGAGAAGAGGAATACAAAATAGAAAAAATCATCAGACATCAGAGATCTCTGGGTTGCTTCTTGTACCTGATCAGGTGAAAAGAATACTCAGCTGAAGAAGATTCTTGGTTAAAGGAAGTACACCTCTCCCACACCAAGAAGATTCTCATCAATTATAAAAGACAACATTCCACTATTGTCTCCACAGGAACTTACTCTACTCTCATTCCCATCACTAAACAAAACCCTTATTGAAAACCTTAGTTACTGTTACGATTGCGTATTGCGACCCCATCTAATCGGCCCCTATTCTATCTTATCAACGTCTATGCGCACTTTATCATGACTTCTATCTTACCACATCACATGACTCTTGAAGATAACATCACGTGACCTTATCATATCTTATCTGACGACCACACATTACACAACATGCATATATCTAATCTATACCAGAGACGACTGGTATTAGCCGGAATCTTCTAGATGTACAGCCACACATAACCCCTATGACATCATACGGAATCCTACAGAACTCTCTACGACTTTCTATGTTATTCCACGACCTCACGCAGACCTCATGTAGTACATTCTATGGTATTCTATCCAATAGCAATATAGACGCATAGTATAGATTATAGTAGAACATTCTAGTAGATAGTAAACATGTACAGACGTAGACGACTATATAAGACGGGCACTGGGCTAGGGGAAACCTTAGTCTAGTTCTCCTTGTTGTTTCCCTTCAAAGTTACCTGCAAGTAAGGTCTTCAAAGGTTGTCGCACTGAAGCTTGCCTCAAGAACTAGCTACTCTTGAGCTAACGGCGAAGGTCGTTACACGTTCCTTTCCTCATGGTCAGGGTCTTGGGTTTCTATACTGGGCTTATCCTGGAGAAGAGGACATATAGCGGGACAACGTGTCAACTTGACCGTGCCCTGAGACCAATCTATCTCCAGGTTATGCTTCTTGAGCCAAGAGAATCCAAGAATGAACGCGTTCTTTCCCAAATCAGTAACTTCAGCAGTGACCTTTTCCCTATGCCCCTGATATTCTAGAATCAGTTCGGCAGAGTGGGATATGGAACCTGCTGAGTTCTTTGTGCTGTCAACGTTATACACGGGGATCTCATGTCTCAACCGTGTTAACGGTATCTTCCTTGATATAGCCCACTGTCGATCTATGAAGATAGCATTTGCTCCTGAATCAAGCAGGGCTGATAGCTGTATGAATGATCGGCCAGATTCAGGACGGATCTTAATAGGAAGAAGAATTTCGCGATTTGGTTTTAGACTCCTCAAAAGGGAATCTTCCGGGATTTCGGTAATGGAGGGGAGTGGGGTAAAAGAGGAATTAAGCCCCGGCGTAACGCCCCGGGCACGCCCATCAAGGGATGCCTCTGTCGGCAAGGTAATACAGGTAGTAGAAGTATTTTTAGATTTTACCGAATTTTCAATAGATAGCGGAGATGAGGAGGGTCCTTTCACACACCCAGAATCGTGCGAAAGGGGAATCATTTTCCTGACTTCTTCTTCTCAAGGGTTTCAAGGTCTTTGAACCACGCTCTTGCCTCATCGAGAGACATTGCAGCAACGTGCTTCATTGTAGCGGCTTCTCGCTCTTCTGATGGGTTCTGATCTTCTTCCCATTCAGTGGCGGCAGCTCGCACATTAGACACTTTCTTGCCCTTATTCTTTTTACAAGAAGCCTTATGGGTGCCACCATAGTACTTGCATTCATCGCATCGTACTTTAGGTTTCTTGCAATCAACGGGTCTGTGCCCATCCTGACCGCAATTGAAACACTTAGTGGGCTTTTTCTTCTTCTGGTTAGAAATGGCGTTGAGATCTTCGTCATCAGACATTTTGACCATATCAACATCCATAGCATCCGGGTCACGCAAAGAAGCCCGGGCTGCGGTGCCTTTCTTAATATAACCCAGAAGGGTCTTACGTTTACCCAAATCTTTCAGCAATTTGATAAAGGCATCGTAATCATTTTGTCGCCCTTTCTCCATGATCACCCGAGAAAGGATGTCAGGGTCGATGTTCTTTTCCAGCAACTCTATGTGACGAGCGTTATCCCAGCCGTCGAGAGCGCGATGGATTTCAAATTTGGTAAGGAAGGTCTCCATTCGCATGCTTCCTTGTTTCAGTCCTTCTATCTGCTTGCGGTGAAACTCCTGTTCATTTGAGGAGTGGAAATGAGCAACGATTAGTGCTTCGAATTCCCTCCACGTGAATTTGGTTCCGTCAAGCATTTTCTGACTCATAGCACAGGAGAAATCTCCGGCATCGCCTCCCTTCATTCGACTTAGAGTGGCTTTAATGGGTGCCTCTCCGGGAAGTGCCAAGATATTCTCTTCTCTCCATACCCGGACTCTCATCCACCATTCCTCGAACGCTTTTCCCTTCTTTCCGTCATAGTCGCCTGGTTCAGATACGACCTTTGAGATTTTAGGTAAAGAGGGAGTTGCAGAGGAAGTGGCAGAAGGTCCTGGGGGTAGGAGTACTTGTGCTTCTAGCTGAGACACCTGGTCTTTCAAATCCCGATTTTTCTTTTTCAGGTCAGCGTAGGCATCCATTTGTGCCTCTAGGTAGAGTCTTAGCTCAGCAGCAAGGGTAGCTAGGTTTGGGTCAATTCCTTTGCCCCCTGCACTTAAGGCCGATAGAGCCGCTGCCATATTTGAAGGGATGTTTGAAGAAGACATTTTGGACCTATTCCAAAGCGGAAGTTACTATTATAAGTAGCGGGAGGGTTTCCTAAGTGAGTTGGAAGGGCGTAGTGATCTAATAGAATGAGACCAGGGAGCTGGATCTCTTATGATCTTCCTTCGAAACTCGGCGGGCTTCTTTATATGCTTCACCCGTTTCTTACTCGGCTCCTCCAAAGCCGGCATGTCCTCTCTTTCTCTTTTCACCTGCCTAATCTCCCAACCTATATCCTCTAATCCCCTAAAGTTTCCGTCCTCCCTAACGTGATGTCCAGTATACCTCACAGAGGGTTCCGGCATCGGAGAGTATCCATGTGCGACGGGTGGTTGGGCGAAGAAGTTGGGGGGAATTTGACCAGGGGAAATGGGTTCCTGGTTGTTGGGGTTGAAGTCAGGTTCTGGGGAGCGATACGACGAGAGGGAGCTGCTGGTATCGATGGCGGACTCCTGATCGAACTCTCTGCTGGGGTAAGGATATCCGTCTAGGGTCCCTTCTAGCAGGAGAGCTGCGGCAGTAGTTGAGTAGGGGTCGAAGAAGTCCTTGTCCTCGTCGAAATATTCTTCTTCTGGAACGAAAGAGATAGGCTCGAAAAGTTCGAGCTGTGCTAAGAAGCGACTGCAAGGTGACAATAGTCTAGAGGGTACACTGTGGGTCAACTCGTGAGTCGGGTTCCTGCCAAATGGCGCGGCAACCGGCTCTTGCCAAAACTGTTCCCCTTCCTCTAACAACGCTGGCACTGGGATCACAGATCCGTCAGGCCTATAAGCAACTGCGGCGTTGTAGAGTCCGTTCGGTTCGCCAAGTGGCTTCGAAGGGATAAGGGTATTAAGGTAGGCAAGGATCTCACGATCGTTTGAGTACACTTGCTCGGAGAATGAGCCCTTCTGGTACTACTGGAGGAAAAGCGACGCACTTGCTGAAGGCGGTCGCGCTGATTCTCATATAGAGGTGATTCGAAAGGAGTTTAGTTCAAGTGAAACGACTCAAAACAACCAAAGAGTTGAATCAAGTCTACACAAGAACCAGTAGGTAATGAGCAGAGTAAATGCTGAAGGTGCGAAGGCACTACAGCGGAGAGCAGAGAGCAGTTGAAGAGGAAATCTCCAAGTGAACTAAACTGGGGTTTCCCAGTCAGTCCCTTGGGGTTTATATAGTCCTACATCTATTTGTACATGTTTGTCCCTACTATATCTATAAGAGAAAAAGGTACATGGTACAATGTATGGTGGTTTTGTGATTGGACAATAGGGAATATGAAATAGAGAGCTGTGCGCATAGCCTGGTGAAACAAGACGTGGCAGCACAGGAATGTGAAACAAGGCGTAAGGCACAAATGAAGCGGAAATGAAAAGAAGCGAAACCTGTGCGCATAGCCTGATGACACAGGGCGTAGGGCGCAAATGAGAATGGAGATGAAACGTGAGAACGTAATTAGTCCATATGGGGATAGGGTGGAAGTGAGGTGGTGACTGTGGCAATGAACTGGAATACCACATGTCTGTGATCAGATATGATCATAAGATAAGGTCCTGAAGAGATTAGATAAGATAGCATAGAGTGAGAAGAAGTGGTTAAGTTCATGGATGAAGCGCACCTTGTGAGGGCACCGTAACAGGATGAACCTAAGGGAAATCCGATCACTGTGCGATCTGAGAAATCCAGAAAAATGACATGGCTTAACAAGGTGGACCCATGGTCAATTTCCTGGATGAAACAGACGGCAGAAAGACAGGATGATAAGACCGTACTGAAACATCTTAGTAGCTTCGTACACGATTCACGTGTTTCCGAAGTGAACGATAAACTCATCACTGATATTCAATCAATGACAATGGAAGATGCTCATTGGGTACTGCAAGATCTTCAGCAGAAACCAAAATACATGATAAAATCTGAGCGCTTCCTAATGTCTTCGTTGGTAATACCTGCCGAAATAACCTTAGACGATATGAGACTCTTTAAAATAGACTGTTTGATTGATTCCGGTTGTACTGGATCATCAATAGACAAGTCTTTCGTCAAAGAAAAAGGTGTGCCAACACATAAACTTCCCCAAGCAATCCCAGTATATAACGCAGATGGTACTCAAAATTCTGCTGGGAAAATCAAGGAGTTCGTCACGATCGAATTGAATGTCAACGAACACAAGGAAAAGATCGCCTTAGCCGTTACAACCTTGAGAACGAACCCTATATTCCTAGGTCACGATTGGCTTAAAATCCACAACCCTAAGATCGACTGGAAAGAATCTAAAGTTGAACTTGATTGTGAAGAGCATATCCCAGGGTTAATTCCTTGTGAAGATGACGATGACGAAGAAGTACGATTCTCCAAAGGAGAACGCTTGTTCCAACTCGACGTGGAAACGTACGTTTGAAGCGTTGCTACTGAAGTGGCTGCTGCCGTTGCCACCACTAAGAAAAAGAAAACGTTCCATGAAGCAGTTCTCAAAGAATACCACAACTTTGAGGATGTATTCGCTAAGGAGTCGTTCGACGAACTCCCATCTCATCACCCATGGGATCATGCTGTCAAGCTAATACCTGGAGATCATCAGATAGACTGTAAGACATATAATCTATCTCCAGAAGAACAAAAGGAACTTGATGCATTTCTTGAAGAGAATCTCCAATCAGGAAGGATATGACCTTCAAAATCTCCCTTTGCTAGCGCCTTCTTCTTTGTGAAGAAAAAAGACGGACGTCTTAGACCAGTACAAGACTACCGCAAACTCAATGCGGTTACCGTCAAGAACAGATATCCCCTCCCGTTAATCACAGAGCTTGTTGATAAACTGAAATCGTGTAAATACTTCATGAACCTCGACATATGATGGGGGTACAACAATGTGCGCATGAAAGAGGGCGACGAATGGAAGGCAGCCTTCCAAACCAATTGAGGATTATTCGAACCTCTCGTAATGTTCTTTGGTCTGTGTAACTCCCCAGCGACATTCCAAACAATGATGAACACGCTATTCAAAGATCTGATAAACCAAGGAAAAGTCATCGTCTACATAGACAATATCATGATCTTCACCAAAGACCTCACAGAACATCGAGAAATCATTCGAAAAGTTCTCCAAATTCTAAGGGATAATCACCTGTACTTGAAGCACGAAAAGTGTGACTTTGAGGTCCTCGAGACAGAATACCTCGGACTCATTGTCAGTAAAAACACAGTGAAAATGGACCCTCTAAAGGTTCAGGCCATTGAGGATTGGCCAATCCTGACAACCAAGAAGGAGCTAAGGGCCTTCCTTGGATTCCTCAATTTCTATCGACGATTTGTGAAAGACTTTGCCAAGGTTGCCAAACCTTTAAACATGCTCACATCTGTAAACAAAGACTTTGAGTGGACTGACGAGTGTAAAAAGGCCTTCGACACTTTGAAAGCAACTCTGACGTCAGCTCCTGTGCTGGCAATTCCTACCGACGAAGACCCTTTCCGCGTTGAAACTGACACGTCAGGTGTTGGACTTGGTGGTGTCCTTTCACAATATCAAGGTGACAAATGGATACCCATCGCATACATATCCAGATCGTTAAATGAGGCAGAACGTAATTACCATACTGCCGACTTGAAAATGCTAGCGATCGATTGGTGTCTAAAAGAATGGCGACACTATCTCTTGGGTGCTCAAAAACCCTTTGAAATATGGACGGATCACAAAAACCTTGAGTTCTTTAAGAAACCACAAGACTTGAGTCGTAGACAAGCATGCTGGCAACAGCGGTTGCAAGAATACGATTTTAAGATCGTCCACAAACCGGGGAAAACAAACCCTGCGGATCCTCTGTCCAGGAGGCCAGACTATAAAAGGGGGGTGGACGACAATGCCAACAAAACCCTACTCCCTGAACACCTCTTTGTCACCGAATCATTGATCGAAAACTGTACCACGTACGATGCCTGGATAGTTGAAGCTGCTGCTGTGCGCGCCCTATCCCAGAAGAACTCAGAAAGTGCGCCTTTGCCCTTGCCATCTGAGTTAAACTCGATTGAAAAGACCATCCTTGCCAACCAGTATAAGCTTGAGAGATTCGCACGTATTGGATTGGAAAAGGAAAATTCATCGTGGACCCAAAAAGACTCTTTTGTATGGTGGAAAGACAAGATGTATGTCCCGAACAACACGTCCATACACGAAAAGATTATACGCGAGAATCACGACCATCCTCTTGCAGGCCACTCAGGTGCACGTCACACCAAGGACTTGATCATGAATAAGTTCTATTGGCCATCAATTCGCAAGGACATTCAGAAGTACGTAGACGGGTGCGACATATGTCAAAAAGTCAAACCCAAACACATCACTCATTCCACACCATTACATCCAAATGCCGTGCCATCTAGCCCTTGGGAAGAAATTTCCATTGACCGCATAGGCTCTTTACCTGAGTCCCAAGGAAAGGATTCCATCCTAGTCGTAGTAGACAGATTCTCGAAAATGATACATGCCTTCCCAGTATCCAGCACCATCACGTCCCTAGGTGTTGCAACTATATATCGAGATCACGTCTTCAAACTTCATGGAACTCCTCAAAAGGTCATTTCTGATCGAGGTCCCGAATTCGTCTTGTCATTTATGACGGATCTGTATAAATTGTTGAAGATTGAAGGACATCCCTCAACGGCATATCATCCACAAATGGACAGACAAACCGAAAGGTTCAACGCAGAATTAGAACAATACTTGTGTATATACGTCAATCACAGACAAAGTGATTGGGCTGAATGGCTGGCTCTAGCCGAATTCGCCCACAACCAAAAGACGTCGTCCGCCACTGGATACTCACCATTCATCCTTAACTACAGACAACAACCGTTGATAGGAATAGATCGTCGACGAGAAGTGAGAAACGAAGCTGCCAAAGACTTCGTAGATCACATGAAACAGACTCACGACGAAGCAAAGTCTGCACTTGAATTCGCTGCTGCATCAATGAAAAGATATCACGATTGTAACGCGAAGGACAGACCAGACTACAAACCAGGTGATTTAGTACTTGTAGAAGCGGAACACATTCGAACCGAGCGACCAACTAAGAAACTTGACGATCTTTGATACGGACCATTCAAAGTCATAGAAAAAGTTGGCAAATCAGCCTATAAGTTGAAATTGGATCGCCAATGGTGTACAATACATCCAGTATTCAACGAAAGTCAACTATGGCCCTATCGAAAAGGTGAATTCCCTTCACAACAAAAAGCACCACCACCACCACTGTTGGTAAACGAAGAACTTGAACAAGAAATCGAAAACATCGTTGATTCACGAGAACATCGAGGTGCAATCAAATATCTTGTTCATTGGAAAGGTTTCCCCTGAGAAGAAAACAAATGGAAAAAGGAGTCAGAACTAGACAACACTAAAGATGCCATCAAAGACTTTCATCACCAACACCCTACAGCACCACAACCCTCAACCCGCATGCACCTTCATATCTGTCAATGTCCTACTTGTCTCGGAGAACCCTTACCAATTCCAACTGGCATTCTCACCACACTGGAGTTCAAAGAATACCAACAAATTTACAATAAATACC
>JBBPJZ010000784.1:0-13568 GCA_038089015.1 Chalciporus aff. trinitensis | reverse complement strand
CTCCAGCGCGAGAAGAGTGACGGGGGGCGTATTTGGCTCCGGTATGTTTTCACTTTTGTTGCCTGCGCCAGTGCCAGCTTATCGTCCCCACAGACTCGTTAAACCTTTGATTACACCCAAGGACAATTCAGTGAACATTCGAGTGATCCGCTCCTAAGTACGACACGAACTTTCACAACTTTAATCTTAGATTATGCATTTACTTTTCTTTAACGGACACACTTCACTTCTGTACGTACTGTACACCTTCTCCCTCCCACATCTACACCTCTGCTATCATCTTCCGTTCACACCGCTACTTAGCACTGTTGCTGCGACATGTTGACATACTTAACACCTTTGTATCGCGAGAACATAAGTGACCACACACAATAGACGTATTTCCATTACTGCGCACTACGGAAGTGTACACGGTAAAGTCCTCAAATAAGCTCTACGACACTCGTGTCCACGAACCGACTATGATCAAAACCACCTTCGGGGGCCGTGAGCACCCCGGCTTTCACAAGATGCCTGCGGAAGTGACGTCAACCCGATCTTCTTGTACAGCCTTTCAGACCATCCTGTACTTACTCGAGTGTTTTGGTAATGACACCATCCTTATGAATCTTTGCGCAGTCTTGTGGGTAATCCACAATCTTTAGCCACGCCTATTGGCCATTGTCAGCACGGATAGCCACACTCTAAGCGGATGAATGTCACCTTGATGTCCTCCTCTGGATAACCAAACGTTTGTTTGATAAATTCCACGCTCGACCCCTCAACCCGTAGTTTGATAGACCACTTCCGGACGTACCCCGAGAGCGAATCGAGGAATGTCCGGACGTCCGCCGCCGGTGCCCGAGTAGGATGGGCCGCAATAAGCCATGACGCCCAAGGCGTCGGAACCGTTCCGATCTACCGCACAGCAATTCAATTCAATTGATCAATTCACCAGAAGCTCATGCAGGGGAGGGGAACCTGGACGGATGCAAACATGTTCATGGACTTACATCACGGCATTCCTTGGCATCGATGAACGGTTTGGTCGTGAAATATTCCCACATGAATGCGCTCGTCGAACCATCGTTTACGGAATTGATTAGACCCCGGATGTCGTTGTTAACTGCGGGGTTGGTGACATGAGGTGAGATGGATTGGGATTGGTAGGGCAGGTTAGACTTACCTTGGAACTTGAGGTTGTCGGTTGGCCAGGTTTCGTTTAGGGCCATCACGTATGCCATGGTTTGACTACCGCTGTCAACGAAGGAAGGTAATGTGGTTGGTGTTTAGGACAAGGTACACACGTGCATGGCATCGAGATAGGTTACGGGCCAGACTCACTCACCTGCCATGCCTTGAAATACCGAGCGTTGTGCCCTTGAGATCGGAGATCTGTTTGTACTGGGACTTGTATCCAGTGATCACAGCCCTGTACATAGTCGTTCATATGACCAAAACGAAGTGAAACAAAGAGTCAGTTGATCAAACTGTCAGGTACAATAAGTATCGGATAGGAACGAGGAACGTGCCATAGCAAAGGGGACGTAACATATGTCCCTACAAGTTTGTATGCCTGTGAACCCTTTGCGATGCCGGCTATCAGGGGATCGGTGAGAGCACTGGAAATGATGGTCTGAGTGACTCAAGGTTGATGGCTAGGCTGTGGCGAAGAAATATAGACGTACATCGCAATGTCGATCTCGTCATTCGTCAGACGGGAGATGATTTGACCCGTCCCGCCTGTTGTATACATTCATCGATAATCAGACATGAGGACGACCTGTGGATCAGGACGTACTAGGGCATTCCACGAGGGTAAACGTCTTCCCTTGATCTGCAGCCGCAAGTTGGAGCAAGGGAGAGCAAAAGTGCTCACGAACTGAGCGTAGAGTTAGCTAGGGTAACCCCTACACTGGAACAAGTGTAGTCACCATATCCTACTCGCAGAGGCATTACGGATGTGCAAAGAGCGTCTTGTGAGATAAGATTGACAATTGCCGCAGTATCCACTTTTTTTAGTCCGCATTACCCCTGTGGCTGACTTCAGTCCGCTAAATTTACGCTGGCAGATATTCTTTAAAGAAACCAAGTCACGGTGAACTCAAGCCGTAGCCAGAACTTGGCCAGAAGGGTGCAAGAACTTCTAAGAATACAGTGCGCAGGGCCTACATTCACGCAGAATATGGAATCAACGGAAGACGCGGTTACAGTATCATGATCATCCATGTTAATACGAAGTAGAACAGCCTAAGCGGAGATCAGCATGAAAAAGCACGTGCACGGGAGACGACTCACAGCAGAGGGTATACGGCAAGCAGAATACGCTGTTGTTCTATCTTGGTACCGTCTAAGAAGTTAACAGATGCTGCGTTGTGCTTGTGAGTGAATGGCGATGAAGTTGGAGAAGCGGTACATTACCCCAGATACACCAAGCCCATGCTGCTAGCGCAACTGGCGCACGAATCCAGATAGGCCGAACAAAGCAGGAAATAAGCGCTGCGATGTCAAGGGGTGCTATACAATAGCCGAGCACACATAACCCCTGGAAGAACGAACTGCAAGACGATCAGGTATGGGGTCACCGTTAACTTCGCGCTTCTACGTACACTCTGCCTCCAAGTAACTAGGAGGAAGATATCAGCATTTGACTGTCTTCCTATGTTATACTGGACAAACCTTGGCTTGTACGGTCACAACGAGTGACCCGACAGAAACTATGACGACCACACTGGTGAACAACCCAAGAGCCTGACTGGCGGGTGCCTGGTGTGTGTATCGTTGTCAGTAATAAGGAAACTAATACTTAATGCGTGCATACATTCACGCTGAGCATGGTGCTAAGGGCAAGGCATAGAAGGAGCGGTCCCCAAAGGTCCCAGTCTCTGGTGTATGTTAGACTGTGCCATGCAGAACATGAACTAAACATACCTTAGAACTTCTCGACCAGCCTTTCTGCGTGGATATAACACTTGAACGAGTTTTGAATATATAGAGAAGAGGTCGCGAGCCTGCGCGTCATTCATGAGTAGGGGTGCGCGGAACTAGGAGCTGTACGCACGATCGTTGTAGTCACGGGTTCGTCGAGCGTGTCGGCTCCGGTGTATCTTGGTTGACGTTAAGTTGCGTGAATGAGCAAGACGGAGTGTACACACCGAGTTTCGACGCGAATACCGCCCACGGTCTCTCTGGCGGGGTTACGCGGCGCATTCGAACTACCAATATTCCCTGAGAGACTTTGTGCAGGTGGTGCTGTACTAGTCGGTCGAGGTGCTGGTTCTGGCGCTCGTGATTTGCCCTTATCAGGGACTGGAGGAGGTATGCCCGCAGTGAACCCTGGAATGTTCTCCTCGTCGAGGTCATCGTCATCGTCTAGCAAACATTGAGCCGCAGTCTTCCAAGTATCCCGAAATCAACATGCCTGCTTCGATGAACTTCGAGGAGGAGGAGGTCAATGGTGCAGTTACCGAGGCCATTTCGACCTTGTTACAATGTTAGATGTCGGGAAGTGCTCGCTGCGCTGGCGTAATGAACTGTAACCTATCGGCAATCGGGTATCGGATATTGTGGTGTCACGTGCAGATTACCCACGCTCTAAGGCCATATCGGTCATGACTGACGCGTCGAGGAGTCCTTACATCGACCCGTACGACGAGCAAGATACAAGATGGTAATGGATCACTAGCACAAGAATCGTACACTAGCTGACTTACCCGCAGGGTAACGCACCTTCCGGAATGCCGCCCACTCAGGGCCAGCAGAACCAGGGCGACAAGGACAAGAAAGACCAGCAGTCTCAGAAGAAGAAATGGGAGCCACCCCTCCCAACGCGTGTCGGAAAGAAGAAGAAGCGCGGCCCAGCAACCGCATCCAAGCTACCACCTATCTATCCCAGCACGCGATGTCGCTTGCGACTTCTCAAGATGGAGCGTATCAAGGACTACCTCATACTCGAGGAGGAGTTCATCCAGAACCAAGAAAGATTGAAGCCGGAGTCTTCAAGAGAAGAGAAGAATCAAGACGAGAGGTCAAAGGTCGACGATTTGCGTGGCACGCCGATGGCGGTTGGGACACTGGAGGAGATCATCGACGACGACCACGCCATCATTAGCACCGCGTCTGGCCCAGAGTCATACGTACCCATCATGAGCTTCGTCGACAAGGATCGCATCGAACCTGGGTGTTCAGTCTTACTCCACCACAAGAATCAGGCCGTCGTTGGTGTTTTGGAAGATGACACAGACCCTCTAGTGAGCGTCATGAAACTCGAGAAGGCTCCAACGGAGAGTTATGCCGATATTGGTGGTCTCGAGCAACAAATACAAGAAATCAAGGTGCGTGATGAATGTGACGCGCCATACATTGCTTGCTTAGTTCTCCCGTAGGAATCCGTCGAGCTTCCGCTGACACACCCAGAACTTTATGAAGAAATGGGTATCAAACCACCCAAGGGTGTCATCCTTTATGGTGTACCTGGAACTGGAAAGACCCTCCTCGCCAAGGCAGTTGCGAATCAGACCTCCGCCACCTTCTTGCGCGTCGTCGGTTCTGAACTTATCCAGAAATACCTTGGTGACGGTCCCAAACTCGTGCGAGAACTGTTCCGAGTTGCAGAAGAACATGCACCAAGTATTGTTTTCATTGATGAAATCGACGCCATTGGTACAAAGCGGTGAGCGAGAATGCTGAAGATGACCACCATGAGACATATATTCACTCAACCTTCTCCAGGTACGACTCAACATCAGGAGGAGAGCGTGAAATACAACGGACGATGTTGGAGCTATTGAACCAGCTTGATGGATTCGATACTCGTGGTGATGTCAAAGTCATCATGGCAACCAACCGGATCGAAACCCTCGATCCAGCTCTTATCCGACCTGGTCGTATTGACAGAAAGATTGAATTCCCTCTGCCGGACGTAAAGACAAAGCGGCACATCTTCCGGTATGATGGATCCACCTCTTGATTGATGCTTCTGATCGACGTCGTACAGGTTACACACATCGCGGATGAATTTGAGTAATGACGTGGACTTAGAAGAATTCGTTATGGCGAAGGACGACCTCTCGGGTGCTGACATTAAAGCCGTCTGTACAGAAGCCGGTTTACTCGCATTGAGAGAGCGAAGGATGCAGGTGACCAAAGCTGATTTTACAACTGCGAGAGAAAAGGTAGGTCATTCACCAGTGCAAGTTGGCTGTAAGTATCTCACCTCCTTTTGCAGGTATTGTACAGGAAGAACGAGGGTACTCCGGAGGGGCTCTACTTGTAGATTTTGGACATGTCTTTCACGAGTACTGCAACCATTTTCCCTACGCGAATATGTTTTGCCGGACTGCCCGAGGACATCAAGCCGTTTGGTGAGTGAGACTAGGAAGTTCCCCCGGTGAATGGCTGGTTATACGCTATCCAGGGAACAGTGAGTTGATGGACAACAGCGACTCGTTCCGGTTCCCTATGCTAATTTAAGCTCGAGGCTTAATCACGGCTTATTCTCTCGAGATCAAGCCTGGTGATCCGGCCAATTTTAGAATCAATACATCACCCGACCTCGAGGGAGGTGAATGTGCTCACAGTCTACTATGTAGAACTTGTCCTTCTCGCATTCCGGTTTCCCGAACCCTTGATCAAGCAAGCCCGTATTCTCACCCATGTGTTTCTTACCCATCGATGTCCTATGCATCGGGCCGGAAGCCTTTCAGTCCAGCTTTATTTTGAGAGCTAAGCGATATGCATAATCACGACGGTCCTCGAGGCCTTAGCAATTCCTCTGATGGGACTACGGATTTAAGAAGGGCTCTCCATCCCTTGGCAGATAAGGTCTTTCCACTGACCTTCGGTCCTCCAAGCCACCTGAGCACAGACGGAATGGTGCTGCTTTCTGCCGTTGCCGTTGCACTGTCCTATATTTCTTGCAGTCGCGGATCGCCCACCACGGCGACAGCCTCTGCACCGATCGTCAACCTCGGCTATGCCCAGTACCAAGGCGCATATGATTCGACCACCAATGTGACCAGCTTTCAGAGCATACGTTATGCCGCCGCCCCTGTGGGTAAGTTATTACTACGACTGTGTGCTCTGGCCCTATTGGTCTCACGATGCGTTGGCTCGTACAGGGAACCTTCGCTTTTCCGCGCCTCAGCCACCTCCAAATGAGACCACTGTCCAACAAGCAACCATAGGGCCAGACATGTGTTACCAGGCTGGATACGGTAACAGCGAAACCGCTCCAGTCAGCATTTACGGCTTCAACAAGCGTGCAACAACTACGCCAGGAACTTCGGAAGATTGCCTTTATCTCAAGTACGCGATTCTGAGTTGGCGTATCTGAGATTACGCACTGACTTCACTTAGCGTCTATGTCCCCGGAGGAATACCCGAAGGGCCAACACCTGCGGGAGGTCTCCCTGTTGTTTTCTGGATACATGGTGGTGGATACGACTCAGGCTATGCGGCATTATATAATGGAACCGATCTCATTCAGGAGTCCGGCTATGGAGTGATTGTCGTTGTCACGCAGTATAGGCTCGGCTTGTTAGGTATGAACTGGCCGATGTTTAGGCTGAAGACGAGTCTCACCCTGTTGACCGCAGGCTTCCTTGCTGGTAACGAGATGAAGGCAGGCGGTGCTCTCAATGCCGGACTTTGTACATATTCCCTTCAACTTTCTCACCAGCAAAGTACTGAACTTTATGGCAGTGGACCAGCAATATGCAATGCAATGGGTACAGAAGAATGTAGGCCCCTTCATCGTCATGATATGAAACTTTAACTTAGGTGTTCCCCCATAGATCGCATCATTCGGAGGAGACCCTTCCAGGGTTACTATCTGGGGACAGTCTGCCGGTTTGTGAAATGCAAATCTGGAACTCAACCTTCTGATGGGATCGTGGATGTCTTATAGGTGCTGGTGCTGTCCTTCAGCATATCGTGGCCAACGGTGGCAATACCCAGCCCCCTCTTTTTGCAAATGCCATCACGAGTTCGACATTCTTGCCGTCTCAATACGAATACAATGGGCGTGTTCCACAAGTAAGTGCTTTCTCGTCCTATCAAGCTTTCGTTGTTGACCCTTGTGGAAGTATTACTACGACCAGGTTGTCTCTCAAGCAGGGTGACCTTTGTTTTCTGTCCAGTGATCGAATTTCTCTAATTCCGCAACTAAGGTGTTCTTCTAGCGCAGACACTCTTGCCTGCCTGCGGACCATTAACGTCACTACGCTCGCCACTATCGACAGTTATCTCGCGGGAACTGGGTTCTATGGTTCCTATATCTGGGCTCCGGTAGTCGATGGTACCTTCATCACGGAGCGTCCTACAGTGATCATGGCTAGCGGCAAAGTCAACGGAGTAAGTTCGGCGATGTTGGGTCTATTACAACGCTCATCCCCCACTCAGAACATGTTCCTCGCATTCACAAACACGGACGAGGGCGCAGACTTCACGAACCCGAACGAGACACTGACGATCACTGACTACGTTTCTCAGCTTTTCCCTGATCTGACGGAGCTGCAAGCGCAGGAAGCGGCGTACATGTACCAAGATATGGGCACGCCTCTCGAACAAGCAATCTCGGTTATGGGAGACTGTGAGCGTGCACTCTCAAGCAACCACGCCCGATGGCTCACGAGATTGTAGCTATCTTCGTCTGCCCGAGTTACTATTTGCTGCATGCGTTCGCAGGTCGCTCGTTCAAGGTCTGTGTATTGAGCGCCCCCATTTGTTCTGGATCACTTATCTGTTCTCCAGGGCATCTTTGCTGTCCCTCCTGGCCTACACGGAAATGATGTAGCGTACTATTTTGATAAGTAGGTGGATTGTTCTTTCATCTTTTATGTGGCTCACCTTAGTCATTGCCAGCGTCCCACCTCCATATAACAACACGCAATTCCTCACCGCGTTCACGCAAACATTCATGTCATTCGCCATGCACAACAACGTCAACATGAAATACGACCCGACGAACATCACGCCTTATTGGGACGAATACTTCATCGGTAACACGGAGATGTTGTTCAATCGCACTGAAGCCTATGTGCCGGTGGTTCAACCTGTGACAACTGATCCCTCTCTGCTGGCGCGGTGCTCGTGAGTGTTAGGTGCTACCTATTATGCAGTGTCTTCGCTAACGAACATTGCAGATTCTGGCAGAGCGTGGCGTCGATGACTGCTCAGTAAATCTGAGGATTGTGTTGTTCATTCCTAGATGCAACTATCGTAGCTTAGTGCTGTTTGGTAGCCAGCTAGAATTTAAGGACTGTTGACGCGGTCCTCCTGATGTCACGTGTCTACCTGAACGCGCTTGTGGCGGATACTTTGCAGCGTCCAAGTGAAGTAGAACACTTTGGTCTTGTTCCACTTGCGCTGGCGTATCAACACGAGCCCGAACTTGGGGTGTTTTACTGACACTACCTCCGTAGTACAGAGTTCAACTCTATTGGCGCCAAACCATGAGGACGGAGTCTCTTACCCTTTCGATCCTCAACGTTTATTTCGACGAAGTGGTTCCACTGGAAACTTACTTGCAGCAGATTCTTGTACCACCACCTTGCGACTCTGATCCCTCCGTCGCAGAAATTCCTGTTCTTGTTCAGGGCGATGAATCGCAAGCGTACCTCAATTTACTGAAGACGTCCCGTGTTGGTCTCAAATCAGATGGCTTACAGCGTCCACGATTTACGGTGGCACCTCCATTGATGTATATGCGAGATGTGGGTCCATACAATGGTCGAATCATGCCTTGGTTCGTAATACTATCCTCTCAGGTTATTCAGAAAGCGCATGAACGTCTCTTCATTGTCTCGCGAACGAGACCCAACAACATCATTGCCTTGGGTTACCAGCGAGTTAGTCGCTCCGCATATGTATTCGCTGCACCTGACAACCATGGACGCAGGTCCCAGAAAACGAAAGAGTCCATGCATCATCCTCCGGCGTCTCGAATCGCTTTGTCAATACGATTATCACAGCCCTTCACGCGCTGGAGTGGGAACTTCTATTGCAAAGGTAAAACCTCGGGTTTATATCAAGCGTAATGACTGAGTCTGCTCTCAGAATTGGCGTGGATGCAATGCTTCACCTACTTTTGAAGACGTCACTGTTCATCTCGCTGCCCAACGAATGCTTGTGTCAGGTGGCTGGTGAGCCCCTGATATTCGTGGCTCTACCGCAGACAGGTGGATTCCTTCATGGGGGAGTAAGCAGCACAAGCGAGAAGCGAAAACGGGAGACCCCCGAGCAGCTGAAACCTCGAAAACGACTCAAGTTAATTAGGATGATATACAACAATCGAGAACAAACTGTCAAGGCATCATCGAGATTGGTTGTTAACCAACCTGTTCAGAGGTAATTTACCGACTTTTTCGCTACAAAATGGTCTCGCTCATAGCCTACAAGCCGCACTGCAGCCGATATATCCTTCGTGAGAACACGTTTGTTTTATGCCCGGCCTTCTCGAGACCCCGATGCATTTAGGATTGTTGTCGGACTCCCGTATAATCGTGAAGCCTTAATTCTTTCAGTTCTTCTGACACTCATTTCCATTTCTATGCAGATGCCTTGAATCGTCTATGTCCGTCATACTTCAAGAAAGAACGTGTCGATCCTACTACATACAAGGATCCCGATCCCTTTCAGGTTGCGAAAGATGCTCGTCACCTCAGCAAGTACATATTTCCTGGGCAGTACGGTCTTCCAAATGTTTTTGTTGTCGTCGCGAATCGAAAGGAAAACACTCAGCAACCGGACTATTCCGACAGAGAAAGAGAGATTCAGGTAGGATTTTCTCTGGACTTTGATTGGGGCTTTAACACCCGGTGAAGGTATCAGGCAAATGTAAAACGCCTAAGCGCCTCAAGGATGTCCTATCTCTGATCGAAAAGATGATCTGGAGGCATGGCAAGTGCGGTTATCAACCCCTACGTGACAAAATCTGTCCTTCAAAGGTGCGCGGTCTGGTCAAGGGTTACCATTTCTGATCTTTGGTGCACAGGTCAGGAGTACTAGCAACCAGGCGATAGATAGTAGTGTTATTCTAGTGAGCCCTACCGAAGCTACGCGAGTCTAGTGTTAAACAGAAACAGGAAATGGTCTCCGAGCATTCTCTTCAGTTGAAGTCTCAGCCACTGGGGTACTTCAATGACCAATCCATCGATTCGAATGGTAATTCGATCCTCGCCCAAGGGCTCTCTCAAGCTCGAAAAAGCTGTACGAATAAGCCTCGATTTATCGAGTTTGCGTGCAGCCATGCAGAGGTGTGTGAAATTATTTGTGGAGATGAAGCTCACCTGACTGGTAAGTAGGTCTTCCGTTATGTCATGCTCATCACCAAGCTTGTCATCCCAAAGCAATTCTGGGGATCTCAGCGAAACTTCAGGGTGGTGCGAAGCTGTATGTACACCAACCATCTTGTAAGGCTCAACCTGATGTGGAGCGTAGACGTGAAGGAATTTATCACGGCTCGGCGATTCGAGACCATTTCACTGCATCACGTCCTTCAAGGGATCAGCACAGCTGAATGCGACTGGCTCTGCCCTCCAGGGACCGGATCTAAACAGGCGCGAGTGCCTGTGACAGACTCTTTGAAGCGACGCGAGTTGCTGGAAGAGTTCATGTTTTGGTATTTCGATTCTTTTGTCATCCCTCTAATAAAGGTGAGGGTTCCATCCGTACATTCCTACACCCTAGGTTAAGCCGGGGTTCCGGGGCTTACGATCCATCCTTCTACAGACGACATTTTACGTTACAGATTCCTCTGCGTTTCGAAACCAAGTCCTGTATTTCAGACAAGATGATTGGGAGACGTTATGCGCCCCTCTGATTGACCAGCTCAGCGAGAAGACATTTCGGGAGATCGAGAAGGTTGCCCCTTTGCCCCCCTCTGATAATTACTGACATGTTTCCTGTAGCAAGAAGCAGAAGAGATTCTTCGACAACGCAGGCTCGGCTTCTCGTTCGTTCGTTTGCTTCCGAAGGAGACTGGGGTTCGTCCAATTGTCAACTTGAGACGTAGGACGAACCACACCAAGGTACGAACCGCAGAAACATTTGGTTACACGATACTGACTACCCATGATCGTAGTCTCATGGCCCCGAACTCTCTATCAATCAGATACTACAGGCAACCTTTCAGATCTTGACTTACGAAAAGGTCGGTAGCGCAGTAAGGATAGCGTTGAACGTCTGTGATAATATTCATTCCTAGCAACGCCAGCCTGACTTACTTGGTTCTTCTGTATTTGGACCTAACGAAATATATACAAGACTAAAAGAATACAAGGAGAGACTACTGAAGGATTTCTCCGGAGCACTGTAAGTATCAGAGACTGTTGGCCGCAAAGATTGAACTAAAAGCAATAGACCGAAGTTATATTTTGTCAAAGTTGATGTTCAAGCTTGCTTCGACACCATTGAACAATCGACCCTTCTCCAAATTTTGCAGAAACTTATTTCTGAGGTAATTCACGGAGTGGATTCAATCCAGCTGGAACTGACCATTCACTTAGGACACGTACCTTATACAAAGGTATGGTCAAATAACGCCGGTTGCTGGTAAAGTCAGAAGGACATATGTTAAGAAGGCATATCCAGAAGGTGAATTGAGAGTGTGCAAGCTTACCTGATCTGATTTGAGATTTTTACTCACTTAGATGAGCACCCCGACTTTATAGCCCACGCTCGTAACTTGGCCAATACTTTGCGAGACACTATCTTTGTTGACCAGGTATTTACGATAAATGCCTTCCATCGTCCCACTTTCCTGTCGATCTCCTTCAGGTAAACTACAACTTCGAGAGTAGGCAAACTGCGATGCAACTACTTGAAGAACACATAAATGAGAATATTGTTAAGGTGAGCACCTAAAGCAGTTTATTGAGCCCTCACACATCGAGCTGCTTTATAGATCGGTCAGCGGTATTATCGTCAGGTTGTGGGCATCCCTCAGGGGTCCGTGCTCTCTGCCCTGTTATGCTCGTATTGTTACGGAGATATGGAGGCAAAAAAGCTGGGCGGGTTCAGCTTCTCGGACGATCCACGAAATGTGAGTCTCGATCACAGAAGCAGCACCGTAATAGATTCACATAAATTGTTGTGTAGCTCCTCCTCCGACTGATTGACGACTATCTCTTTGTGACCACTAGCCCACAAAAGGCGAAGGCTTTTCTGGACGCTATGAATGCAGGCCATCCGGAGTATGGCTGCACGGTATCGAAGGAGAAGACGTTGACCAACTTTGATTATGATGCGGAAATCATGAACGTCACATTACCTGGACAGAAACGTATGTAATTCGTTATTGGTCTCGAGGAGCACTGGACCAATGCTCTTGGCAGACTTTCCTTGGTGTGGGCTGCTGATTGACATGAAGGACCTTTCGGTCCTCGCTGACTATTCGAGATACAACGACACGGGTGACTCATTCTATTATACCTGAGACGTCATGGTTTTAACCCGAGCGCAGCCCTCAGAGATTCGTTGACGGTGGATAAAGGTCGCAGACCAGGAGTAAACTTCGTCCACAAGATGTTGCGGTTAGTCTCTACGGTCATTGCAGTACAATTACTGGCTGATCAATGTTCCAGCCTGGCTAAGACGCGGTGTCACATCATATATAATGACACCACGATGAATAGCCCATATACCGTCCATCAGAACATTTACAGGAACTTCATCATCACTGCTGCCAAGATGCACTACTATCTCGAAAGTTGGGGAATGACAGTCTCGATGCACACAAAGTTCCTGCATAGTGCGTTTGGACCAAGCGTGGATTACGGCCTCGTACTCACTGATCTTTCACAAGACACTATTCGCCAAATGATTCGGTACACGTATGCGGTAATCATGCAGAGTTCCAGGAACAAGGTTTCCCGCATTAACGGAGGAAAGTGCGACGTCCAAAAGGCGCATGTACTTTGGTAAGTTACCGTGTTACGTTTTCCTTACCTGTTGGCTGAGGTGATGGGTCTAGGCTCGGTACACATGCATTCCATGCGGTGTTCAGCAGAAAGGCCGAGCTTTATGAATCATCCCTGCTCAAGCCCCTGACTTTCGAGCTTTCCCTCACGCGGAGCAGACGCATTGGGTGTCGATTCAAAAGACTTGTCAAGGAAAGTTCGTCTGTCATGGTATCGATAGGACTTTAACTTGTATCGTGAATGGGCACAGCCGTCGACAAACAGGCTATGAATGTCCTCCAATGAAATTTAGCTCATAGCAAACGGTGGTCCGACCCGCTCATGGACCGCGTTTACTATTCTAGCCAATTTGCAGGTGGTCGTAGTCCCAGACTAGACGTAGTCGTAGAACTGAGAACCCTCCGCGGGGGAGCGACCACAATGGCTGGGTCGGGACTAAGGTGGTTGATGGGCCAGTTATATCCTCCCGATCAAAAAGTAAAGTTTTCTCCAGAAAGAGAAAGAGATGGGACCATGTCCGGAGTCCCTTGCGATGCGGCTGAACGTTGCTCGCTAAAGTCAGCACTAGCGGAAGTACTGAACACCACGGGCCGACGGAGGTGGAAGAGCTCCAGACTTGTTGACCAAAGCCGCTGAGCCATCGACACTGGGCAGAGACTGGTGATAAAT
>JBBPJZ010000783.1:0-13580 GCA_038089015.1 Chalciporus aff. trinitensis | reverse complement strand
GATCGTCAGATAAGATATGATAAGGTCATGTGATGTGATAAGATAGAAGTCTTGATAAAGTGCATATAGACATTGATAAGATAGGATAGGGACCGATTAGATGGGGTCGCAATACGCGATCGTAACATTGAAGTATTGGCCAGTGAATTGTAAGTTGTCAATTGGGCATGATGATCCCGTCTCAGCCAAACAACCAGAATAATCAGCGATGAAGTTGCCTTTCTGTTCAATAATCCAGTATGTGCCCGACTCTGACTCTGATTATACTGCTGCATACTAACTCTGAGTTGTTGGGAATACAGTACCTTCCGAGCTCTTACGGTGCCAGCGCTGTCTGCGATATCATTATCACCACATCCATGATCTTTTATCTCCGTGAATCCCGTAGTGGTGTCAAGAGGTATACCCGCCCGCTGCATTGGAATTCTTTGAGAGGCTGACACGCAACCTCCGGATTAGGTCTGGAAACGGAGTGCAGCGGATGATGGTTATATTCGTGCAGATGGGCCTGTTGACTTGGTAAACAGTTTTCCTTATGCTGGGATGATGTCATTGACACCAAGTTCCACCCTTTAGTTTGACTGCGATACTCGTCACAATTTCTGTGAGTCGTATGCGCTCATAATACGGTGGTCATCCTGCTGACACGCTATGAATAGTTCGTTTTTCAAGGTACTCTTTACTGGTCAGCCTTACCCTCTATGTTGTTACCCAAGCGTAAGTATGGCTTGTCTGATGCAAATTGTGTAATAGGAACTGACGCGGTGCTGATGTTCTCTTGTGACAGTGTACGTAAATTCCATGCTCACTGTGTAAGCCAATGTGCCAAAAGCTCGGAGCGATATGCTAAGGGACCTCTTCCCATTGTAGTCTGAATGCACGAAAAAGGATCCGGGACACAGAAGGAGAGCACTTCGGGATGATGATAGTCGTGCCGACTATCCGTATGGACGCGCTTAATGACAGTGAGGACATGGCACAAGCATAAAAATATTTTAATACACTGTGCTTACAGTATAGACCATCAAATAAACATACTCTCTCCATGGAATCTCAGTCTCAGGATATCCGAATTTCCGCCGGATTCATGTCCAATCACTTACTGCAGCTGCTACTGGCAGTAAGTTTTCGAGGGCGTTATGACACGAATATTCGAATGTCCCTTTACCTATCATTAAGACTACTCTCAACGACCAGAATTTGTCGATATACTTCAGCGGAAACATTTTCCTTTGTCGCCGAGTGGTCTGGAGTACCTGGACCTAGTTAGATATTTGTCACCGGTCCGATACTGCACTTGCCTAAATAATATTGTTAGTCATTGTATTGATGAACTGATGATTAGTTCTCGCTCCAGTACCACTTTGCTACTCCAAGATAACTACCAGCCACCCATTGACCGGCTCGTGGGAGTCCGTCCAGAAACTTGCAGCCAACAATTTACATTGTGTCAAACCTAGGGTGATGTCTGACACTATTCGGCTCAGGTTCGCTTGCTCCTCGCGCTCACCCATCGAACCCGTCTTTCAGTAGCAGGTACTCTTAACCAATGTCTTGGTCGGTTCTCTTCGCTCTCGAGCATCATGACGTTTTTCTGACGATTCAATAGGCTGATACTAGATGTCGTGCGACACGCCTTTGGATTTGAGCCGGCCGCCACCACTCCGTATACATTCGCCACTGGCTTCATACCCGTTTTCCTCAGCTACTATGGCATGGCAGTCTTAGTTCAATTGCCCGGAACGTGTCACCTTCGAACGTCACTGCTTCCTGTCGTGTTCTGGTTGACGGCACGTGCAAACTCATCGCTGGACCTGTCGTTCGGCTATTCAGGTCTTGCATATCTCAATCAAGGATTAGCTGTAAGTACCCCATCTTTTGGACAATATAATGCACGCCATTACTCGTATTTGTAGCTGGGGATGTTTACCATCGCAATGCGTAGCGCGGCATGGGTCTTTGCCCCGAAGCCATATGCTAGATATCCGCTCCACAAGCCGGGCGAAGAAACGACGAATGGCCACGACGATACTACCACTACAGACACCGTCTCCTTCCGTTCTGCAACATGGAATGCTTGGGACCTCACCATCAACCTACGCGGAATCGGATGGAACTGGCAGGGCAACACTCACATCCCTAAACCATACTTCCAAATCACCTCCCGTCCCATATTCCTCCTCTATACTCTCTGTCGTCTCCTATTCTTCGCTGTTATATTTGACATTTTCTCGACACTCGTCAGATCCTTAGGACCCACGACATTTGGCACCCCAACTGGTGGTACCATTTTTGACCCATCGCTCCGCCCGATCCAACGTTACCTCCGATCTTCCCTCATCGCCCTTCTCTTCAACTTCACCATCTACCTCCTCGTCGAGACAATCTATCACCTCGAAACCCTCGCCTTCACCCTTCTCTTCCATCACCACCCCTCCCAGTGGCCACCTGTCTTCGATGCCCCTTGGTTCTCCACCTCCATCGCTGATTTCTGGGGCAGAAGATGGCAGCAAATTTTTCGCGAGTATTTCGTCGCTGTGGGTGGGAACGCCTTCGTGCGAAGGTGGTTCGGAAAAGCTGGTATCGTCCTGGGTGCGTTCACGATCTCGGGGATCTTCCACGACATCGGAATACGTGGCATGGGACGAGGTGGGGACACGTTCCGCGTCGTTGGCTATTTCCTCATGCAAGCTGTTGGCATCATACTTGAGGTTGTGTGGAAACTCGTGACGGGTAAACGGTTGGGTGGATTCGCAAGGTGGGTATGGATGGTGGTTTGGTTGACGGGGACGGGGAATGTGATGGTGGATGCTTGGGCGAAAAGTGGGTTCATTGGGTCGGAGTTCTTTCCAGAGGGGTATGGTCCTGGGAGGGTGGTGTTGGGTTGGTTGGGATATGAGATCTCAGATATGATCTCCCTGGTGTCGGACATTATCAAGACAGGCTAGCCTCGTGCGTCCCAACGATCTAGACTCGTCCGATATATCAGGGATATCAAACGAAGCCTGTTTGACATCCTCAAGTTAGGAATCTTTAACACTATAACTCAAGGTGGTCATTATTAATTGGTCTCAGTAGTCTATATCGTGTAACTTCGTGCACTTTCATAGAATGCATAATTCCACACACATTTTTCATTGTCTCCACAGCTACACTTTATCTAATGTATATTCTAGGGGAGATGCGACCACTGGTTCGCATCTTCGTTGTTCTCGCTGTCCAATATTCATAACTATATATACAATCCTCAATAGTTACACTGTTAATGGTACAACTCAGAGTTTCCTTGCTTGCTGCCCGATTTTCGACGGAGTTTGATTTATTGTTGAGTGATCAGCTGCGACAGTTCGTGACAAAGTGACTTACAATCCAAGACTGACAAAGTTACCCTACATGATAGTAGTGCTGGCACTCTAACTCCTCAGTCAGGGTTGTTCATGACACGTGTGAATGGTCTCTTGACAAGTTGCAGTGGTCCATCACATTGACCCTCAGCTTGAGCTAACGCGGTGAACACTTGACGAAATTCCCCACATATTTATGTAAGTGGCAACTCCATCTAGCTCCGGTGGTTTTTCTCCTTGCTCCACAGACGCCGCGGCATATTGAAGGTTTGTGACCCTGCGGTTGAAACTCGTGTGCACACTCCTGATTGCAGGACTTGCGTGTCACTGATACAAGGGGGAGTTTGTCCTCCTTGCCATTACATACTTTGCAGTTAGAATCACACGCCGCACCCATCTAACGCCTTACTATCTGCTCAAATCTATCAGATGTGCAGATCCAACAGACTGGACAGTGGGTGGCTGTATATGAGATCGCAAGTATGGCAGGCTTGCGTATTTCTAGTACTACATCACCATGGCATCTTTCCAGGGAACCACTAAAAGAACGGGTCCGTGTTACGAGGTTGCCAAATCATAATACTCTGACAGACGGCTGATTTCAAACTTCCCGATAGTTGTTGTCTAGGGAACCTCGGTCTGCTGCAGGAATTTTCCAAGTGCTGGGCCTACGCATTGGCCAGTCTGACCATACCCTCTAATCGAGTTTTTTTCAGCAGTGATGAGAAAGTTGAGCTCTGAATGAATGACTCAGAATTCGTAACTTACCGAGCGGCGTTGACCCTTTGATCGATCTTCGAATGCATGAAGCTTAATCATGCCGTCAAACATTAGGTACGTCCCTTTTTCTGGCCGTTGTGTCCTGTACTTAATTGCCCCAGGTTCACCAGGATCGCACTGACCTTTCCCACTACTTACCTTTCCCCCACTATGTCAGAAGGTGAGGTAGTCTGGGCACCATCGATTGCAGGTAAGAGCGAACTTCTACTTTTCATTTGATTTGCCTTCAAATATTTCCGGCATGTAGGATATGCGGGCGCCACTATGTTTGTCTGAACCTCCCCCAGATAACGTTCTAGAACTGAGGGGCACGTAGGTTGAGTGGAGTATCGTTAAGTCAAGGTTTTGCATATATGTGTTGGTTTCCCCACGAAAATAGACCGTTGAAGATCGCGGTGAGTTACCGTTTAATGCATATGATGTGCGGGTGCTCACAGGCCCAGGTGCTATGCATCCTGTGAGTACTCGCTATCGTGCCCAACGCTAGTCTCGGGGGGGTGATGCTCGCCCTAGCTTTTCCGACTTGTTTCAGACAGGACTCTCGCTTGCCATCGTCTGGGTCCAATTTATCACATGTCGCCGAAACCTTTCATACGAATGTACTGTAGAAAATATTTGGTGAGTCTATTCTTAAGAATGCGGAAAAATATCTGCTGATGGGTGGGCCAGGCAATCTCTTGTAAGTGTTAAGACACCTCCCGGTTGTGATGTCCGACCTTATTGAATGGACAGGTAGCAGTTCCCACTGCGGTGTGTCGAAAGTGCCACGTCACGATATGCTCACTGACTTTGCTTCCGAAGACGCTAACAACATTTGCTGTACAAATGTAAGCTGTTTGTTCATACTAAGTATGTCAGCCGAATCTCATATCCTCGCGTAGGTTCTACTGCTACAGGGTATGGATAGGTGAGACTTTTATCTTCCTAAAACTCCTCAACATCAACCTTCCGGTTAGTCAGTGGCAATAATCGGATAATCACTGGCTTGGTGGTACGTGCTCCCTCCAACTTTTCCCCCAGAAAACTCAACTCTACCATGATCAGGCTGCCTTCGCTGCGGTTCAATTGAGTAAGTCATCAAATTCTCCCGCTTAAATTTGTGGTTTCTCACTCTAGTAGTCTTGGGAGCATGTAGGTTCCCTCGTTCAAGTTGTCAATTGTGAATGCCTGTGATGTTACCTGAACGATTCAATTCCACAGTATGCGCCGGTGATTTGTAAGTTTGCCTTGCGACATTCGTTTGCACCAGGATCATCTTACGCCCTTCAACTAGGATTTCTAGCGGAAAGATTGCTGTACTCTTCGATAATCCGGTACGTGCTTGCAAATATGGAGATAACATTACCCTTTACTAGTACACGCACAGTATCTACCGAGCTCCTATGGCGCCAGTGCCATCTGTGATGTTATCATTTCCGCATCCATGGTCTTTTATCTTCGCGAGGCCCGTACTGGTGTCAAGAGGTACGCGGTCGAAGCCTGCCAGGCTTATTAAATCTAAAATAACCCCGTGTTACAGGGCGACAAACACCATGCAGCGCATGGTGGTCTTTTTCGTGCAGATGGGCATGCTGACCTGGTGAAGAACACTCTCTGTGCACCCTCTCCGTACACTGACATGACACTTCGGCGATCGAGTTTGACTGCTGTCCTCGTGGCAATCTCTGTGAGTTTCGTGTCATCATCCATCGTAATCCCGCTAACATGCGGTTTAAGTATCTTTTACCAGGGCCCCTTTATTGGGAATCATTGCCCACCGAGTTGTTGCCTAAACGTGAGTGTCGCAATAAGTTTTTCTTGGAACCAAGAGTAGAACAATCCTGATGATAATCCATTCTTTTTGGCAGTATACGTAAACTCAATGCTTGCGGTGTAAGTCCTGTTTCTTTGTTTTCGATTATAGACAAACGGGGATAACCCAACCCCAGATTGAATGCACGCCGAACAATCCGAGACGATGAAGGCGAAGGCGCCAAGATTGTTGTGCCTACCATTCGCTCGGCTGCGAGGCCTTCCAATGAGATGACAACACCGACGTAAAACCACTTTCGCCGATTTTATTGGGGCTCACAGGGTGGAATTGGCGGGAAATATTTTGTTGCAGCAGTTGCCCCTCCTTTTTGCATGAGATTGCACGTCTATTCATCCATGCTGTAACATAAACCCCGCGGTTATCTCGGGGTTCTCGTCCTCAGGTTGTTTCGCTGGGACCCTTGATTTCTTACCACTGTCTTATTCCCCCACCCTTACTATATTGCCTCGCTATCAAGTCTTGCTGATGGGAGTTTTGTCCAGTACATGTAGGACAATATTATGCACACGACTAGCAGCGATGGTCCCAAGCATCATTAGTCTGAGGGTGAACGAACACTCGCAGGAAAGAGGGTATTATATGCAACGAACAAAGAGATGGCGTGCCCAGTGCTCGACAAACCCCGAATCAGAGACAAGAACACGTAACTAAAACAACATCAGTCTTAACAAAAAAAGGCTTAACAGAAAACGAATTTCACCACCCAACACCGACACCAGCCAAGGCGCCACCAAAGCTAGGAAAAGATATGTAGGTAATGACTGGGGCACAACCCTATCTCGGTCATCCCAAGGAATCACTACCGCGTGATACCCATCTTCAAGAAGGCACCAGGAACATCAACTTCGCCATATCGCCCTGGATTCTCGGATGTCTTCTTGGAATAGATGTACTGAAGAGTATTGCGGAAGTGTCGTTGGATCATTTCGGGCGAGGCGACACCTTCTATTCGTTGTGAAGGGTGGAGGTAGGAGGAGGACGAGGCGGGCGAGGTGATGCTGTCAATCGATGAGGTGATCAGCTCAACAAGAGAGACAATGAATTTCGGGGCAATCTGTACGAAACTGCGGTGTAAGCACGTTGCGGCATCGAGTCAATCACAAACGAAAATACGTACGGCAGGTGCCCCACGGTCGAAATAGTATAAATATTGTTCCAGAGTTTCACAGTATACTTGGACAGTGACGATCTCTTCGGTTGCAGAGTGAGCGATTCGGAGTGATTTCTGGAGACACTCAAGTACGCGTTTGCTGTCCTGGTGCGGGTACTAGATAAGGTGTAAGTTAGGCTCACTTCAATACCCCGAGAGAACTTGCTTACGGCTTTGGTGCCCTCTCCTTCCTCCTTTTCTTTCTCGCTCTCCTTACTCTTGCCCTCCGCTTCGCCTTCGCCCTCCTCCACAGCAGCCTCCTGCCACCATAAATGGCTGGCAGCATGAACAGCTATAGCCTGATGGGGCTTCTTCAAAAGTTTCGCCCCATGTAGCGCAGCCTTGGTAATCAAGGTATCATACCCATCCACCTCGAATACCCTAGCGCCCTGCAGCGTCCCGATAATCAGCGTGATCGCAGCAAGTTGTGCCCGAGACTCTGAGATAGAATCTTCGTACACCGAAAATGCTTGGACATAGAAGTCATAAGCGAGATCTTCGAAGCCCGATCCGCACTCAGATGCTATCTGAGCTGCGAGGAGGAACAGGCGGAGGGCGATGGAAGGGGAGTCGACTTGTGTAGCTAGGATAGACGTGCATTCGCGGACGAATTTCAGGAGGGTCGTCACTTTGGATTGCCAATCTTCTTCCTAAACCAGGCATTAGGCCCAGCAGCACACAGTTGGACCAGGTCTCTCTTACCAGGTGCTCCCGATTCTTATATCGCCGGCAGAGTTTGATGCTCGAGGTTATGAGCGCAGGGAAGGTGTATCGCATTCTCTCGGCCCCAGCCTGGAAATGCTTCCGTGCAGTCTGTAGCAACTGTGAACGTTGACCGGCAAAGTTAACCCTGCGTTTTCAAGTAGAGCGAGCATGACACACCTCGAACTGCACGCCCAGGGAATCAGCCCTAAACAAGTGCACCATTCTTGCCACCCAACCCTGCTCCTCTGCCAGGTCCTCCTTCTCCATCGTATATGGACCCTGTCGCCGTATCTCTCTTATATCCTTTGCTTGACCGCCAGCAGAATCAACCTGGTCCTTGATCAGCACGTGACAGAGGTCCAAGACGCCGTCCACATCTCCAGGTGTTTCGATAATTGTTTCGTTCTTAAGTACACTTGACACAACGCTGTGTGCAATCGAACGCCGTGTCGAAAAGAGTTGGTGCGTAAGAAGGGGAACATAGCGGGGGATAGCGAGGAGGGTTAGCACAGATTGGTACGAATTGATGGGGGCTACGAGGAGAGCCGCGAGGTTGGCAGCTGTTTGAGGGGCGTGAAGGTCAGGGCTATAAGAGAAGTTAGCTTTAATCTGTACTGCAATAGGGAAGTAGAACCACCTTTCCGAGAACTCTTTAATTTTATTGGCAGCAAATCCCAAGATCTGGTCCACGTATTCAAGTCGGTCTGGGTAACAGCTTAGGGAAAGGTTGGTTAGCGAGACCAGAAGAGCCGTGACATCTTGTATTGACAAATCTGGCCGAGCCTATGGTCACAGGTAAAAATACAAGTTAACTTTCAGACGTCTGATGGGCGACTTACCTTGATAAGTTCGACGACTTGCTTCCAGAAAACTTCGAAGAGCTGGACATTCTCCGGTATCCCACGGAACTTCCTCATTGGCAAGCCCTCCCTCTCCTTCCCTTTCCCTTCTTCTGAAGGCAGTCCGTTCACCCTCTCGGCATCGACCTGGTTAGAAGCAATGTTCTTTTCCGACTCTGCCACAGCACTACTCCAAGCATCCTCTCCTTCTGGCTTCTCAGCTTCCGGTTGGTGGTACGCATAATTGGCCTTTTCCCTTGCCAGCCTGACCCTTTCCGCCAATCTCTTTGCCGCTGCCTCTTCCTGCCTCTTTGTCTCCTCCGGGTCCTCGCTCTCGGCTTCACGGGCAGCGTAGGCTGCAAGTCTGTCGATCAACGCTATGACAATAAGTTTAATGTTTACTTTAGGGTGAAGTTGGGCCGTGGCAGATAGGAATGGACCGAGCGAATGTAGGTGGAACTCGTCCGTGAAGACCTATCATGAGAAATTATTGCAGTTCATACCACGTTAATCCTTGTTCTTGAAAGCAAGACTGCTACTAAACGGACTGACCTGAATCACAACTTCCATCAAATATTCTTGAGCGATGACGTCCTTACAACTGACAACCTGCTCCAGTATCGCCGGTAGTATATTTGATTGATACATTTCCAAATCAACGCCATCGAGCTGGGAGAGTCTGACAAGGTTGGTGCCGACTAGGATACGCAAGTCGCGACGTTCCATTTCACGTTTTTCCCGATCGCGTGAGTGTCCTTGGTGTTGAAGGCGTACCCAGAGCTTGTTCATTTCGATGAAATTGGTTAGGACGAATGAAATTGAGTCTTGAAGGTTTCCTTGAGGGCTGACAAGATTAACGAGTATCAGCAAGCCGACGGATATCTCGGACATGCGAAACGCTGTGCTTACCCATTGTCAGTCCCGATAGGCAAGTGGTCCCTCGTTTGACCACTCAAATAGTGTCGTAAGAAGAGTCCTCGGATGGGGTTTAACACGCCCCTACTCATCTCCATCATGTCCTTCATGATTTCCTTGACGGGCGCATCAGGGATGGACATATAGACTGAGCCGACGGTAATCATGAGGTAAAGACGAGGTACAATGTTTCCTGCATACTGGACAAGCTCGTAAAGATCTGCGAGGTGGTGTCGGGATTGGGTGTGGGCATCGTAGAGGTAGTTGGAGAGGTGACGTAGGGCATCAAAAACAGCCATATCTGAAACAAGTTGACAGTCAGAAAATTAACAAGTCTCCAGGTAGAAAAGAGATCAATGGACGCACATAGTTCGTAGTATTGCTTGGGTGAGAGAGAAGAGGTGCGCAGTTCGGCGAGCATGAGACTGGCACTCTTGAGTGCGTCCATGATATCATCATTATCCTATCAAGACACAAATCATTAGGCCACGTGAAACTGACGCCTGCTGCCTTTCCACACGTCCAACTACCATGAGCAGGCGGTAAGCGAGACCGCATACGCACCAAATGTCTCTTCATTTGACCAACTTGTATCTTCACGGTGGCCAACGACTCGCTGAGAAGCTTGCCCTCTTCAACGACGGTTGTGGTCGTCGTTGTGGTCGTCGTCGTCGTCGCCATTGCGTGTAACGGACAGGGAGCTCGTCGTCGTCGTGAGTCAAATGGTTGGATGTCTACTCGTATGTCTACCAACTATTGCGCCCTTCACCCGAAGGGCAGTTCCCGCGGTTGATTATGTAATGACTCGGCGCACAGCCGCGCGGACATAGAGGGACAGGGGCTAAGCTGGCAGAAGAATACGGTGATAGGCAAGTGAAGTGGATTTTTCGGTAGACAAAATTAAGCTAGACTTTTGAAAGCGAGTGAACGAACTTGAAAACGATGCATATCCAGGACATCATTGATTTACTATACAACTGACGCTCAGAAAAAGGCTTCAAGTTCAGACAGGCCTGTACTGTTATACCTGTGAAGGAATAGTGGGAACGAGAATTTTCGGGCCAACATCCTCTCGTTCGCTATCTCTGATTGTTTTGCGTGCATTCAAGCTGGAAACCGCATGAGTGATGAAATCATCGAAGGAAACATATTCCAGACTTACACCGCAAGCATGGAATTGACATATACTGTCGCATCAAACAATTAATGACTCCAAAACTAACAAAGGCACACAGCTCACGTTTGGGAAGGATCACAGCAGGGAAGGCCTCCCAAGTGGTCTCACTTGGGATGATGTACTAAATTATGACATGTTAGCATGATCGACATGTAGAATGTTGTAAACGCTCACGGAGATTGCGACGAGTATCGCAGTCAAACTAGAGCACGAGGTGTAGTGTCAGTATTATCAAGGTAGTGGTAAAACAGGTTAGTTCACCAGGTCAAAACGCCCATCTGTACGAATATAACCATCATGCGCTGCATTCCGTTTCCAGATCTAAGATGATAACAGGGTGAGCAAATTCTTTACCCCATTCTAATCCAATAAGTTGGCGCACCTCCTGACCCCGGTACGGGCTTCCCGGAGGTAAAAGATCATCGATCCAGAGATAATAACATCGCAGACGGCACTAGCGCCATAAGAGCTCGGGAGATACTGTAATTGAACCGAGTTACGGATGCGGCGATGTTCACAGGCACAGGCACATACTGGATTATTGAACAAGACAGCAACTTCCCCATTTGCAATTCTGCCAGGTCAACAAATGGTATAAGTATATTGACAACTGGGCAAAGAGGACTCACAAAACACCGGCCAATACTTCCGGAATCGGATAGCAAGTGGGGACATATTAGCTCAGGGCCCTTATTCACCAAGAAAGAACCCACTTGCTCCTAAAACTGTGCCGAGTGAGCACAGGATCACAGAGCACCAGAGAATGAAACTACATACTCAATTGGACTGCAGTCAAGAGTCCCTGAAGTGACGATAACTGTGGGCACCGATCGGGGAAAAGTGAAATGTGTGGCACATACCACTAAACCAGTAATTATCCGATGATTACCACTGACTAATGGAGTACGTAAGACAAAGAAACCCGAAAGAATGAAGAACTGACCTATCCAAACCCTGTAGCAGTAGAACCTAAGACACCAATATGAGACAACATCAGTCTGCTATGCTGGCATACCCGACAAGCTTACACTTGCACTCCAAATGTTGTCAAAGTCTTAAGTGCCAAAGCCGTTTAGCGATCGTTTTAATCACCAGAAGGGACATACCGCTGTAGGCACTCCCACCTATATCGTGAAGGTGAGAATATCAAACAGGATAAATGCTGGTTTTCCTTACGAGAGATTGCCTATCTCGTTCGGGGGCTCAGAAGCTGTCTTCACAAACGCAAGGAGGAAGCGGCTCACCAAGTGTTCTCGACCGTGCAATCATATGAGCCGTTCCTCCGACACGAAATGAATTCTATCCACGCTACCGAGAGCGTCATCGCTGTCTGAAAGGCATCGGCGAATCTGCCTCGGATTAGGGACTACGAAGCCAGAATTGAAGTAAACTCACAGAATACCCAGCACCTGAATCATCTTAAGTTAGCACACCCCAACAGGGGATGTAGTGAAAGAGCAACTTACCATCGTCCGAAGGGACCTGCGCTCGTCAGGAAACCATCGCATATAGGCAATCCCTTGTCCCAACGATACTCCTGTCAACCTGTTGATTTTCGCTAAATTTAACTGTTGGCATATAATGAAAGGGAGAGCGAACACTGACACTGTAGCCCCTAGATATCCTGGCAATGGGAGTCAGACCTAGGATCACTCCGAGAACGGAAATGGACAGCATGTGCGAAACTTACCTCCGAATGCTGGCCCAAACTCAGCTGCGGCGCTCAATGACATCGTGATAAAACGAAATGTAGCCCGCTTGCTGTTAGTGCGTGAGGCAGGTCAGTGAGGATGCAGCAGCTTAAATATGTCCGAGTCATGGGATACGGACCAACAATAGGACATTACCCCTCGTTGACGGCATTATTCTATCCAAGCCCCAAGACCGAGAAGCCACAAAGGGTCCTCGGCACGATGTTCTCCCTGTAGTGAATGCGAGACCAAAACGGACACGGCTTGGCCAGTATTTCACGACACTGTGAAGTCTTCCACGGGAGGTAGGCACAACTCATCGCTTCAAAGATTTACTAATAAGGTTTGATTACCACTGGCACGCGAGGCCCAAGGAGTATCGATCCACGCCTACGATATATTCCATCAACCTCCGGCGGAAGCGCTCTCAGGTATTACCTCCGGATGGTGTTTGAATGGTAAGCGATGCTGTTGGCTGAAGCCTGAGACCTGAGCGCTGAGCAACAATTTTTGCCGCGCGGTACGCCACTACCCAGCGACCGAACAATGCGTCATCCGAAACCCTAATGCGAGACTGTGTAGTATGGAGTCAGGAACTTTTATTGGACTATCGCGTACCATAAGTGCAGACTGAAAGCATCCTTCGCTCACTCGCTTTATAGGATGGATATGAGTGCTCGAAAATATTGTTAATACTGACCACCTCACGAGTAGCAGAACTTGAATGCGTAGAAGTCGGCGGAAATGCTGTCCTATACATTAGCATGACAGATGAATGGCCACCTACCGGGTTTTCACTGGCATTGATTCGGCAAGTCACAGTGAAGGTTTGGGTTTGCTATTGGGTGACGTCCATGATGTTCTCCAATTGCAACTCGAGGTTTACCCATGGAAGCGGATCCGAGCGTCGGTTCGGTTGCGTTTTTGAGCTGAACTTGTCACGACATCAGCAAAATATACAATTCCTGACGTCCTGTAACACCCTGACAAAAACTGCCAGGGTTGTCAGGAGCCACAGGACTCATCAGTGGTCAGCTCCACTGCTTGACCAAATTATTTAATGAGGATATTTACGCAAGTAATAATCTATGTACAAGTTCAAGTTGATGTAGTAAGCCCGAAATGAATCCAACGAATGAGGAGCGAAAGTGATGTAAAGGTCGACC
>JBBPJZ010000782.1:0-13582 GCA_038089015.1 Chalciporus aff. trinitensis | reverse complement strand
TACTTACTGCCGTATTCTTGTGCTCCAGGGTCTCCTTAGGAAAAAATCTTGTCCCATAGTCGGTTTTTGCTGACACTCCGGTCTCTAGAGGGAGGGTATCACTCGTTGATCCTTTTCCGACATTCATCCACGTATCAAGTAGCAAATTACCCTCAAAAAACGGTGCCACAAGTCTCCGATCGCATCATCAACTTTACGCTATGGAATCTACTGCCCCCAGCTTGGAGCAGACATGTCGCATGCAGGTATCGAGGAGCGTGGGGGGAGCGTTGTGCCGTCCATGGCAAGGGTTTGTTGTGTCCCTGACCGACCTATCAACTATGATTTTAATCTCCAAACTGGAGTTGATGCGTTGTACCACCAGGATCGCTGACATACTGCAGTCATATATTTACTACAAAGTCAGCTTAACTTTGCGCTGACAGCCTTGCTGATGGATTCCCCCTTCCGGTTTCATGACCATAGGGGAGTCCGCTGCGACATAATCCCTGAACAGCAACCACTCGAGCGGAAACTATCAGCCGCTCCTTAAACACGTTTGTCTGGCCCATTCAAGCCTGACTTCGTAAGGCATATGGGTGTAGAAGCACGAATATAGCACGTTGTCACCAATCCCCACTCTTGCGTATGTTCACTTCGTAAATGGTATTTGCTTCGATCGTCGGTGTTTCACTTATCTATTATAGTCCTGTGCCACCCCATTCGTGCCGAAGCATAAGATAATCATGGAGTACGCCCATCCTTTTATTCAGTTATCCACGAAACATGGGTAAGTGCAGGATTCCGGATAGATTGATCTTGAATACCTTCTGGCATACCACTGACTGCTCCTCTTCAAGTATAAATGCCACTCGCGAGGGACCGGATTTGTGATTCGGACACATGAAACATATAGCTTTGCTGATGTAAGTCACCCTGATTCCCGACAGTCTGAACAGGGCGTTATCTTCCGATAGTTATAGATTGCTTGCTAGGGTCCGCTCTTGACCCTTGATTGCCTGTCAGACGACTTGGAAGGGGAGGAAAATGGAGCCCCCCCTTTCCTGTAGAGTCAGATGAACCGACCAGTTGTTTACAAATGGCAGAAATCCACGTTACTGTTTGATATCCATCTTCTCCCCCCCTTTCTGACAGGTCAGAAGATCCTGAACTCCGTGGTGTGGGTCAATGTGCGGTCTTTTCATGCGTGGCTTTGGATGATTGGTTCGCAAGACTCGCAGCATGGGGGGATTGGTATAAAAACACATCTTGTGGACCCCTTTCCACCATCGCTTCAGCGAGCTTTCCTTCTTCTGTCGCACATCATCCAGGAGCCACAATATCTCAAAGTCGCTTAACTGAAGAAACAATCCAGCAATTAATGGAGAACCCACCGCCGTTGGGGCACGATATCTTCTACGAGGCCGATGTGCTGATCGCTGGCAGTGGCCCAGTCGGGTGCGTAACTCGACAACTCGATAACTAGGATCTAAGTCTTCTTTGTCCAGTGCGACGTACGCGCGTACCATCCTTGACAGCCTCCCAGATGCAAAGGTCATCATGGCCGAAATCGGTTCACAAGATAGCCCAGTGATTGGTGAACATCACAAGAACTCTATTAAGTATGTCAACTCGATGTTGATTCGGATGAACTGACGAGCACTAATCATTCGCCCTTGTCTAGATTCCAGAAGGATCTCGATGCATTCGGTAACACATGCTTTTCTCTAGTGCACTCGATGGTCTAAATGATCCTTCATAGTTCATGTCATCAAAGGGGCACTCCAACCCTTCTCAGTCCCACGTCAAGACACCTATATCTCGAACCTAGGTGGAGACGCGTGGAGGCCAGCTCCCACAGATGCGCTCGTCTTTCAAGGCAACAACCCAAAGCAGGACCCTCTCCAGAACTTGAAGGATAGCGCAATCGCCCGCACAGTGGGTGGTATGGCAACTCACTGGACTTGTGCCTGTCGTACGTGTTTCGTACATCTATATCTAGTGAGATATATAACCCTTTTCAATTCGCCAGCCATCCCCCATGAGCAGGAACGCGCCCTTAATCCGATCCCATGGTCAGAGCTCGAGCCTCTTTTAAACGAAGCTGGTGTCCTTCTTAATGTGAACGAGCACGAGTATGACATGTCCATCCGCCACATAGTTGTCAAAGAGGCTCTCCAAAGCGGTCTTAAAGAGAGGGGTCTCAATAACGGAACCAACACCAGGGTTCAGAATTTGCCACTTGCCGTCAAACGCCGCGAGGACAATCCTTGCTATGTGACTTGGTCTGGGCCGAACACTATTCTTGGTGATACCGTGAATAAGCCTGGATTCACGCTCTTGGCTGAGCATAGGGTGACGAGAGTGATTCGGGAGCCTCCACTCACTAACACGATCCCCGGCGTTTCATTGAAGAACCTGAAGACAAATGAAAGAGTATATGTCAAGACCAAGGTAAGGGATCATGTGACATGACCAAAGCTTGGAATATTGAACCATGTTGCTATTAGGCCGTCGTCCTATGCTGTGGTGCTGTTGCCACTCCCCAGCTCCTATACAACAGTGGGATTGTACCTCCGCCACTTGGGCATTACCTTTCCGAGCAATCAATTGCCTTCTGTCAGGTAAGCCCCTGAGAGTGTTTATCTTTATATCCTTGAGGTGATGACATCGCGTTAGATTGTACTGAAGAAAGAGATCGTCGATGCGATTAAGAAAGATGAAAGGTTTAGAGAAGCTCGCCAGAGGCACCGCAAAAAGTACCCAAAGGATCCTCTTCCGATACCCTTCGACGACCCTGAGCCACAGCTGACGCTTCCGTTTTCAACCGAATATCCTTGGCACGTTCAGATCCACCGCGATGCCTTTTCGTACGGAGAGGTCGGGCCCCGTTCGGACTCACGCGTTGTCGTGGATCTTCGGTGGTTCGGTAGGCAAGAGATCAAGGAAGAGAACTGTGTGAAGTTTGGTGATGTCGCTCCATATAGTGAATGGGAGCCAGGTGTTACTGACATCTACGGAATGCCTCAACCTACGGTAGTTCTATTCACTCTCGTCCTGTGTGCCAACTTGAACCTTACTAATGATTGAATTCATAGTTCTACGTGAAAAGGTCTCAGAAGGACCTTGAGGACGATCAAAGGTAACTCGTTCTCACCGTCCGGGCCCACAATGCTCATATCTGCCTTGCTAGGATGATGGAGGACATGACCAGAGTTGCCAATATCCTTGGCGCTTTCCTTCCTGGATCCTACCCTCAGTTTATGGTATGTGCGACGTCAACTTGAGCTATTCGTATTTGATTTGAACCCCTGTTTTTAGGAACCAGGTCTTGCACTTCACATTACAGTAAATCCTCCCCTTCTCGCTTTCACCACCAGAGTCACACGTTATGAATAGGGTACAACGAGAATAGGCACGGACCCTAAGAAATCCGTGGCCGACCAGAATTCAAGGGTTCACACCTTCACCAATCTCTGGGTTGGCGGCAATGGCTGCATTCCAGACTCGACTGCTTGCAACCCCACTCGCACCAGTGTTAGTATTATCATCGATTTCTACTTCTCGGCACTCACCTCCTGTGTTTAGGTTGCAATTGCTATTAAGGGTGCAAGAGCCGTGGTCCAATACCTCAAGTCGATCCCGAAGTCTGGATAATGAAAGGGGTCAAAGTCCTTCTTTCGAGGCGATAGGCAGAGCAGAATCAAAGGTGTTCGCCTGCCAATGAATGTTTGATATGTGTACTATTACTACCAGCTCCTTCTATGCCGATACTTGCTTCTTGGTTAATCCTTCTTTTAGTACGCGTTGTGCTTGTGTCTGTACTATGTCGCTCGGACCCTCTAGTATCGAATCAGGGAATGTATAACGTTGATGCAGAATCATTTTTCCGCAGCAACCTTCGGTGTCGTCAATTGACAAGACAGCCCTTATGCTGAGGCAAATTCTCGGAGTATTACAACGTTCAAATGTCGCGTTGCTTCCGTAGTATCCGAACATATCACATCCATCTGTTCTAGATCTTCACTTGGCTGTGGATCAGCTAGTTGGGCCTAACGGAGTGTAGTCCTCCGTAGTTTACCGTCAAACCTTGAGTCATTTCCGACAAAGTTATTTGGGGGTGTTCACTCCACCGGAAAATTTTCGGTCCCTGCATGTCGTGAGCGGCAAATGCAGATAAGGGGGCTACACTACACGAGGTATCTATACTTACCTATTCCTACGATGATTTTATCCATTGATAAACCCAGGATTTACCGTCGTGGTTTCAAGTAGCCCATCTGGTAGTCTTTTCCTGCTCCCACTGCCACCAACGGGTTGATCCAACACACTCGACATCAGCGATCCGGCCTCAATCGCTCTCCTCCCTCAGCTTTATCAAATCGCCATTCAGTATCCAATATGTCTCCGTACAAGATCCTAGTAGGATCGTACACCGATTCGATCTACACTCTCGAGTTTGATCCCTCCCCAGCCACACCGACGCTGAAACTTCTCTCCGAGGTCAAAGTTGGCCACCATCCATCATGGATCGAGGCACATCCGTCGGATAGGTCGCTGATTTTCACTGGCCTGGAACAAGCCGATGGCAAGATTGTCGTGGTGAAGTACGGAAAGGATGGAAAGGGACAGGCAGTAGAGGAAGCAACGTGCTCGAGTGGAGGGGCCGATCCCTGTACTTTGCTCGTGACAGAGGATGAACTCATCGTTGGAAACGTGAGTTGAATTCACAGTTCAGATTGATCGTTGACTCAATGTATAATTAATGATATGCCCTGAGCTAGTATACTGGGGGTACTGTGGCCACCGTTCCCATCTCCACTCGTCCACCGTACACGCGTCCTTCCGAGGTTTGGAAACTATCATGCCCATTCGAGCCTGGGAAACCGGGTAGAGATGCATCTCGTCAGGGGGCTTCACATCCACACCAGACAATATTCAACCCCTTAATTACTTCCGAGAAGGAGCTCCTCGTCCCTGATTTGGGTTCTGACAAAGTATGGCAGCTCACCAAGGGGCCCGATGGACACTGGGCCATCCGGGGCTCTATTGACATCGAGATTGGAGGTGGACCTCGCCACGTCGCGGCATATGGTACGTGTACTTTAGACTCGTCCCATCATAGCGTCATCTTACAGTCACACAACAGGAAATACGTTGTACACGTTGCTGGAGCTTACCTCCAAGCTCGCAGTGCATAAATTCCACTCTGCGCAGCAGCCGCCGACACATTTAACCACTGTGTCACTACTCTCGCAACCCCCGACAAGCGAAATGAAGGCTGCAGAGCTCTTGATACCCAAACCAAACGAGTCGTTCCCCACTCCTTACATTTATGCGTCAAATCGAGAAGACCCAAGCCCCGAAGGCGACACGATTGCAATCTTGTCGCTAGAAAAGGGAGAGGAGCACCCAGAACTGGTGGCCGAAGCACGCACGGGTTTGAGGCATGTTCGTAGTATGGCTTTTGGAGGGGTGGATGACAGGTGGTTAGTGGTCGCTGGTTCTGGAAAGGGTGGCGACGGAGAGGATGGAGGTGTCAAGATATTCGAGAGAGTCAGCGGAGGCAAGGGATTGAAGCAAATTGCCCAGCTCGATAAGAGTGTTGGGAACAAGCTCAAGCCAACTGCGTTATTGTGGATGTAGACAGCAATTCTCCTTAGCTTCGCGAGGTAACAGATATCAGACATAGAGCAAAGGGTTGGTTCTCCATGCTGCAATAACAAATAAGGAGTCAGTTTAAAGCAAGAACAGAATGGCGTACCTTGAAAATCTCAAATATACAACATGATCAACGGCATATCCACGTCCCGATAGAGTACAGGTAACAGGTAGTAGACTATTCAACAAAAACACCACTGCACTTATCCAATGATTCCTTCTTCCTTTAGCCGCGCAAGTTCCTTTCCGTCTAGTCCTAGTTCTTTTGTTAGTACATCGTCAGTGTGTTCTCCCAGGTCGGGACCAGCCCATCTTGTTTTCGTTTCAGAGCCCTCCAAAATCGGGAATACCCCGGGCATCTTGACATTCCACCCTTTGTCGACATCCCCGACCCATACGTCTTCTACAGCCCCGCGAGCCTTGACCTGATCGTTTTCCACCATCTCCTTGACGTTGACCACACGCCCAACTGGAACGCCAGCGTTGTCTAATATAGAAAAGACCTCCTCTGCCGAGCGGATACTCGTCCAGTCAGAGATTGCCTTCTCAATTTCTGTTTGTCTGGTAACACGGCGGTGATTAGGAGCATAATCTGGGCCGATAAGATCCTCGCGTCCGATGGCACGCATCAGACGCGCGTAAAGGGTCTCGCCATTTGCACCGATAATGATGTAGGTCGGGGTAGATAACGTTGCGGATGATGGAAGACAGGGATACGCATTCGTGGGGACGATCCCGGTCAGTGAACTACCAGAGGGTCCACGAATCTAAGTATAGAATTTGAGTCGTTAACGGCACGAAACTGTCATATGAAACACAGACCTTTCCTTTCCGATCGTATTCTGGAATGATGCCTTCCATCATATTGAGCATGCTGCATTCTGGTGTTCAAAGTTTTTCGTGCCAAACGTGACATTGGCTCACCTTTCCATGATGCTAACGTCAACTGTTTGGCCACTCTTATCACCTCTTGCAGCTCTTCTCTGTTTGGAGAGGAGAGCTAAAACCTATGCCCAACTGAGTGCTTTCACTGACTCAGGTGACGAAATCCTTACCGTCCCAAAGGCAGCATGTAGCCCTGCAATCGAGTCCCCTAGACTCATATTAGGCCTTACCGGAGGCCCGGATAGCGAATTTGTGTCTGGATCAACGAACCCGTTGATGTAGCGAAAGCCTGATTCAGCTTCGCAAACGGACGCGTATCCCGGTCTACTTGACCAAGGGCCCGTCTGACCGTATCCGCTCACTCGAGTGAATATCAGCGAAGAGTTAAGTGGCTGTAACGCCGAGGGACCTAGGCCCCATTTCTCGAGCGCTGCGGTGATCACGTCAGTATAGTTTCGTACCAGAGGGTTTCAGGCTATGCTTACTCCCTGGCTTGAAATTCTCGATGATGACATCACTCTTAACCGCGAGTTGTTTCACCAATCTTGAACACGTCAGTATTAACAACAACAGTAAGAAGGAAATCCACGGGTTTACACACGCTCTTCCTTCCTCTTTCCGCAAATCGATTGCGACACTCTTCTTGTTCCTGCCTATACTCCGAAACCATGGACTGACGCCGTCAACGTCGAGTTCTCTCCAAACCCGCAAAGGATCTCCGTCATTCGGGGGCTCGATCTTGATGACCTCAGCGCCGAAATGGCTGTCGAGGACGACGCGTGAATATGTTAAACGCGTTTGCTGGTCAGGAGATCACAATACCCAAGAAGCTGTCCACAAAATGGACCAGCAATTAGTTGGCCAAGCTCCAAGACACGAACTCCAGAAAGGGGAAGATCATTTGGGCTGGAACTATTTGCTTGTGTGGACGCAAACGACCTAAAAAGCCTCCGTTCTTTAGTCCCGGACTGCCTCGCATGACCATCGGATGATACACTTGCCTTTGGAGAAGGTGACCTAGACGAGATCTTGAGATCACAGTGTTCCTTGGTAGCAAAAATATGGCCATTTAGTTTCAGTCTTCTAGTTGACAAGATCGAAAACCGGGATGCACTGGACTTGCTGAGTGTGTGCGGCTTTATTCGGTCGGTGATCGCAGGGGAACACGTGACTTTACCCCCGCGCGACCAGTTTGAAATTTTGGAAAATATTGTTCCTTTTGGGCTCAAAGTGGGTTCAAGTCGTATTGAAACACTCCTCCGAAATACCACCTAATTTTACAGCTCGATCAAGTACACGAACTTCAAGATTGCCACTCGCGCTGTGATTGATAATTCAGCAGGCTTTCCTTCGACTGTCACAACAGTCTTGAAAGGCTGAGCCAGCTGTCCCAGACTCCCGGGCGCAGTCTTATAGTCTTATGCACTTCTTATACCAATTGGGTGCATCGGTGGGTCCCGCCATACGAAGCTATGAATGATATTTTTGGAATCTGATGCGAACACCGGGATATGTCAACGCAGGCGACACGGAGGACGGAAACCGAAGCAAAATCATCAAGAATGATCTTGCATTCGTCGTATTTCAAAGATTATGATTGGGTATATATCTGAATCACTAGACTGAGTATCTCGGTGGTCGAGATCTTTCGCTCGTGGTTATTAATTTCTCCAGAACAGCCTGCCAGTGAGGCCCTGAGTATGCGACGCCCCAGTGGACAACTCAATGCCACGTTCAGCGTTTCAAATATAGGGCAATCAAGATGTCTGCTACGGCCCTTCAAGTTGCCAAGTCACCACGGGACGCCAGCGCCACAGACCTCAACGAATTAATTCGCCCAACCCACACTGTCAGGTGTATCAACATTGAATTTAGCCACGCTCAAGCATACGAACGTTTGAATGATGGAATGAGATTGGCTACTGTAGAGCATGTACACGGTAGGGGCTTGGAAGTGCTCGCTTTCTCCCGGGCTGATCATTTGATTCCCCACAAACTTAGGTCGAATATTTCTGCCTGCTGTCTCGCGTACCTGCATTATGTGACAGGTACAGTTGACAACTGAGCTTCAGCTACAATACTTACTTACAGTCACCGGGTGCCTTCAAGTTCCCCATAACAAAATCCGGACTTTTGTCCATAAATCCAACCGTCAATGAGAACAGCCTTTGACAGATACCCTCCATGCTCAGCAAATTTTTATTAAATTTGAATATACGAAGGGGTACATACCCTTCGCAAATTCGAGACTTACCCGTATAAGGAAGGTCTGTTCACGACTGTCATGCGTTGTTAGATTATTTTCAGACGACCGTCGTATTTCTCTAAATCGTAGTATGGGAAGTCACCAATCAAGGTACATGTTCGCTTGAAACTGATCATGTTGTTCTTCGCAGGATCAATATTTCTACAAATGATCATTATTGATGTCGCCGGCACGGTCCGGCGATCCGATGGTGTAACTTGCGTGGATTCAACTGAGACATTCTCTAAACCAATAGATACGATACGGTTGGGTTTCCAAACAATCAACGCATGATGAGCGCATCGCCTGTGTGTGCATATATAGTTGGAGCGCGATCGATGAGCAACAATGTTGCACCACTTGAAGGTAGGGCTTGTAGTGCTCGCTCATAGGCAACACTAACAACTGCTCCCGCAAAAGTGCCACATATTACTGTTGACCATGACCACCGTTGAATGATGTCTCCCACAGGTATATGAGACTTCAATTTTACCAAATTGGCCAAGGGGATCGTCGCCATCTCTGTTGATGTCAACAGTACTAAATACAAATGTCGCATGAGAAGCTCAACAGGCTTGACACCCGCCCCGTGTCCATCTCAAGGGTCCGTCTCACGTTTCAAGGCTCCCGTAGACCAAATCCGAAGACAAGTTGCGAATGTCATTGACGGGATATGGTCCGCTTGCCCAGATCGTAGGAGAAAATTCGGCCAAGGTATGCTCAGGAATTTCCTGAGATGTCTCATTGCTGAACTGTACTTAAGTATACCACCTGTAAGCTCTCTTGAGACCCCTGAGCCGATGAGTCGATTCACCCATTCGAGCAGTAGCTTCCATGGCAGTTCTTGTGAGTAAGTTTTAGCTTCCACCAGTGTATCGTGATTACAGGTCACATTAAACAGATTTACGATTATTTCCTCACTCTTGAATCAGAGGTTCGAACAGCCAAGTTGGTTTCGCTTCGCTGACTCACTTTCGTGGTTCCAGGTAAAATGGATCTGGGAGCGGAGATGGAACGTGACACGAATAATTTTTACTCTTTCCCGATACATGCCCTTTGCTGGCGCAACGATGACTACGTACGGTAAGTGCGAAACATTCAGAACTCCAAAGATAGGGCTTGAGATGCATGTAATAGCTGCCCTCAAGAATCGCGCTGGCGAGAACGTGAGTATCTGAGTATATCCCTGTCGTCCTACTGAACGCGTCACTGATTTATCCCCAGTGCCATCGATTCGACGTCGCTTCGAATGGTATTGTCACCGCTTTTCTAGCCTACCACTTCCTGATAGAACCGTTAATCCAGTAATTCATATAATCAGTATCGTATCCGCAGAAGGTATGCTGTGAATCTGGCTCGGTCCAAAAATGAACTCACAATGGCACTAGGTTTACTTCTCCTTCGAACTTTCGCGTTCTGGAAGCGAAGTCGGCCGGTGCTTTATTCCCTACTGTTTTTTGCATCCGTATGTCAATATACGTGTATTGGCGACATATGTAAACTGACTACATAGCTACAGCTCTGTATCGCTGGTGCGGTAGGGTTGACAGCACTTGCTGACGGCCGTGTACACAGTAAGTAAGTTTGCTTGATCCTGGAGTTCCTCACTAAGCTCTGGGTCGTAGGCAAATTTAAAGACCTGTCTGGCTGTGCGTTTCAGGCATCCAGGACCGGTGCAGTACAGTATGCCTTCATTATCCTGTTCGAACTAGGTGGGTTCCTCGCTGGATGAGCAAGTATTGCAACTGAATTCGTTCAAACAGTGTTGTTAGCGCTAAACTTTTACCAGCGGGCTCAGTTCTACACAAGTATGCGCAGCTCTCTTGTCACGAAACTATATTATGATGGGGTGCTGTACATGGGGTGCATCATTTGTATGCTGCTCCCGTATTGAATCATCGTATGGCTCACCGAATGATCTATTTATAGTTGCGGCTGCATTGAACATCTTCATCCACGCATTCTTTGCTGTAAGTGATGGACGAATGATTTCCTATCATTGACCGACTCTTTTTAGCTTTCGTATACCAATTTGATGGATTTGTGAGTCGTTCTCTGGGAAGCACCACCGCCTTGTTTAATCTGACCCTCTTTCGAAGACCGCAACTGGTCATACATAGTGTTCTCGCATCGCGCATTCTCTTCAGTTTGCACAAGAGCCACCTCGATGAGCTCGAGCGTGACCCCTGTGAAGACGTCTTGCTATCTGAGATTGCAATACCCCAGCTTCGAAGCACTGAAAGCAATACACAAGCATGTGTGGGAAATACCTCACCTCATGATATCTCAACAAAGTGTTGCGACTCCTCACAAGCTGACCTTGACTTGCACGGCGAGGTATCTACAGGTTAGCGTCCAGGGAAATGATGTCTTTGTACATTTGTATACTATACACTATAACGACTTGTCTGATGAGAGTATGCATAGCAAGTTTTGCGCTCTCTTCGCGGCCTGGTCGGATGGAAAGACAGGATAATCCCTCCCAATGACCCTCCCCTTGTGTAACAAGAGTGTAATCCTCTTCAGCAACCGCATCTCACTTGCAACAAAGGTAGGAAGATCCAACGCATCCGTGAAGATGAATTTCTCATCGCTTAAGATCGGATATGGAAGGTGCAATCTCTCTGCTACTTCCGATTGATAGGCAGTATCCTGCGTACTCAACGCAAAGATGTGCAAGAGAGGGTGTGACGACCGAAGCTGATCAATCGAATCACGAACGGAACAGAGTTCCTGTGTGATAGTAAATAGAGCGTTCGTATGGCTTATAAGATGAGGGCCATGCAAGCTCGATGCATGAGTGGACTCACCGGGGTGCATCCCCTTGCTCCAGGAATGTCATCCCAGCCAGGAGGATTTGGAACTCCAGGCTGACCGGTTCGGGGGTAGATGAATACCAGCACGGGCTGGTCAAAGGAGAGCTCCCGTAGGTCTATTGATGCACCCGACGTGGCTGGGAGTGAGAGAGAGACTGGAAGCTCGGCCTTTGGAGAGTTGGCATGGAGATGGTCAGCGAGACCATCGTCCACTGGGACGGGAAGTTCGGTTGGTAGGGACGACCAATCCGAAGGGAGCGACATCGGTGGGTTGATGATGCAGGTGCGGGGTGAATATAGATAATGAGGATTCATGCTCGAGTTGTTCCCGACCCCGAAGGCTCAGCGGTGTCGGCCCGAGAGGCCCGAATTGGTCCCACGGTCGTTTCGTTTCAATATAAGGCTGGTACTTCCGTACGTCCCGCGTTTGTCATGTTCACTGGCAGCGAGTTATCAAGGGGAGTGTATGTTGAAAATCCATACCACCGGCCATGTACCCGCTGTTAGGCCAGTCGGAGAGGATTGTTCGATCACTCCAGAGATTGGATACATGTCGACTGAAGGGTGATCGCCCCCCAGAACTGCTTTTTCCGAGTATGAGTAAACTGAGAGCGTGCGGGCAAGTCTAGATGCCACTGGCACAGGCCGCCGCTGGAGACAGTGATGATAGGATGTTTTCAGTGACCCCCAGGTTTTCACTCCTGACGTGTACCCGAAATATGTTCGAGATTTCCAATTGTTCTAGAATGCAGCTGGGACATCTCTGATGTGCTGCACGACAACGATCCCGAGACGATGCATGGACGGGAACATTGAGAGTCGGAGCAGCGCCCTCCACACATATCCTACTGATATCAAGGGGTCAGAATCGAGGGGCTGTGAGCGAGGAAGGGGTAAGACCAGTGACGGCGGAAGTGGGCGCTTGAACAAATATATTGCTATCAGTCTCATGCTTGCTTCGTGAGTACACATACTAGTCCTTTCAAACGCCCAGCTAGAGAACATTCATTCACCCCCGCCAACCACTCATCCATCTCGTCACCCAATGCCCTACGAGGTTTCTAGATCTTCCCAATCAGACGCTCAGCGTCTCCGGATACTGTCCGTGTTGCATACAGACGAAATCACCACGATCGCATACCTCCGGGCCAACGACTGGTGACTGGTTCGATGGATAAGACGGCTCGGATATGGAAAGTAGACGATGGTAGGCAGGAAGGAATGAAAATGGTTCACGCAGCAGCAGTCTATCACCTTGCTGCCACGAGCGATGGAAGGACGATGATCAGTAGCAGCAAGTACGGGAGAATTACGATATGGGATTTAGGAATGCAGTCACTCGTCAAAGAATGGAAAACATCAAGCATATACGCTCGGATTTCTATCTCTGCGGATGATCAATTCGTTGCATATACCGAAGGGGGGGCCATCGGCTTGCGAGAGCTGGGTACTAGTGGACAAGTTAAACACAAGATCAAGGTTGGGAGGGTTACAGAATCACTCTGTTTTTCCCCCGATGGATCTAAAATCGCGTGTGGCCATGGACAGCGCTGCTACACGGTCACCATCTGCGACGTCGAGAATGGTCAGCTCATCCGTTCACTACCCGATGAACACACCAAGCGGTTCACCTCAATGCAGTGGTCACGTGATGGTACCAAGCTCTACTCGACGGGTTGGGACCACGCAATTTGCTGTTGGAACACAGAAACCGGAGAGCTGTTCGGGGAGCTATGGACAGATACTTCCATTTCCGTTTCCACCATTTCACTCTCCGCGGACGGGACAAGGCTTGCCAGTGGCTCCAAAGATGGACAGATTCGATTCTGGGATACTTCTGGTGACTATCCCATCCAAGACTCACTGCGGCATGAACCTGGCTGGGTACACACACTCAGTTTCTCTCCCTCGAACGACTTCGTCGCAGCTGCAGGCGGGGAAAGGGTATACATTTGGCGTGTTCCATGGTGGAACAATGCCAGCAATCGGGTATTTG
>JBBPJZ010000781.1:0-13589 GCA_038089015.1 Chalciporus aff. trinitensis | reverse complement strand
CGGTCCTCTACATGTAGATGTCGACAAGGAAGAGGCAACAAGTACCGTATCCACACTTTCACAAGGTTATGTCGTTTGTCCATCCGATCGCCGTTTCCCTGCTGGTATGACTTTTTTGATCGTCCAGCGCTTGGCTTGCAGCCTGACCTAGTCCGTTTACAGAAACATATTCTATCGCTCAAGGCACGACTTACCAAGCCGAATCTGGAGTTCTGGGTGGTGGAGCCCAGATCCTAACTGATTCTTCATACTCAGGCGGCGAGGCTGTCGGGTGGCTCGGTAAGCTATGATCCGCAGAACGAGTCATCGTTCTGACATGAAACAGGCGACGGTGGGACACTCACGCTGAACGACATTCAAGGCAATGGGAGAGATCAGTGGGTCTCTCTTTACTATGCCAACGGAGACAGCACCTGGAGAAATACCACAGTCAGGCATGTCTCCTCGTCTTCTCCTTCACTTGAGCGGAGTTGACTGACCGATCGACCGGGAACCCGCAGCGTGAATGGCGGACCCTTGATTGTAGTTCAACAACCCAACACAGGAGGCAGTCATGTCATCCTGAGTGTACCCGTGAAATTGAACTTAAGACAGGGTGCGAACACCATCGTCTTCGCCGCCAACCAAACATGTGAGTCATGTCACTTGCTCCGTACACAACAGCTCTTAACACATTCCTACCAACAGCATACGCAGGAGATTTGGATATGATCATCGTCTATGACATTGACTGAGGGATATTCCGCCCCGCGAAGCCAAGGGTATGAGGATCGTTGTTACTGCTCTAAATCTAATGGCATCTAGGAAGAGAAGTCCTGTCTAGTTTGTTTATCATGATTCTACACAGTCAGAGAATGTGAGTGATTTCGATGGGACATGGCGTAACTATATACCAGAGAAAGGTCATAAATATGCAAAAACTTGAAGAGCGTAGATGATCAGGAGCGCGCAGTTATAGCTGCGCGATTGTGTGCACAGATGCGAATAGTCGCACCGGGAAGTACTATGACTGTACAAAGTGGGACCAGCCCCGCTTCAGTTGCTATTGACAGGTGTTAAGCTCGTAAGAACAAGGACCAAGCGTGGAGGGACTCACCTCGAAGAAGACAAACATGAGGACGGTGTTCGGACCCAGGCGCATGAAAGCAGGCGTCCACCCTTTGAACATGAACATGGGGCCTTCTTCACGGAGCGATTTTACAAGAATTTGCACAGGATTGGTATTCCCTGACTTTAAGGCGACATGAGCACCTTTAATAAACAATTGTCTGAGCACTTACTGAGCTCATTATCCGTGTTCTTATGACATCAGCGGGTGAACAGACAGCTGGGAAGCGAAATGAGCGAAGTAGATTTGCGAGATCAAAGACCAACTAACTTGTACCACATGTTCCAGCGGCAAGACTGGCAACGACATGAAGGAAGAGCCCATCCTTGAATTGATAGTCTATCAGGGGTATAGGACGCCGAAGGAGTGCTGCTTTAAAGAAGTCATAACTGGAAGAAACGTCAGTGTGTGCATCATTGCATGGAGGCAGAAGCCACAAGGCACGTCACACTCACGATGCTACTTGTGACGTCTGTCGAGGGGAAAACTCAGATGCTGCTTCTGCAGACAGAAAGATTAACCCACGTTCATCAAGACTGCACGTGTCTTTAAAGCGTCCAGGTTTCAAGATTGCGTCACTCGTGTATAGTGTTCGTGCTCACCGCGTTGGTTCCAAGCCCTCGACCGAGGCCCTTGATACCCTCGGTTTTCACGAGGCTTACGAGACCAGTTAAAGCATTACGATACCGGTATTGCTTTTCTGGTGGCCTCAGAGAATCACTTGTCATGCGCACAAGGAGGATGTCTGCTGGGTTCCCTGCAATACCTCCCAATCCACCAGCAAAGCTAGCAGCCAGAAGGAGCATGCCAGCGGAGGGCTTGCCACTCTCGGACATGCGCCGTTTCATTTCTTCATAGCTCCCTAGGCGAACAAGCGAGTATGTCATCTGACGGAGCAATGCTGCAGTGAGGCCTGTGTAGATGCTACGTAGGCCGTTCTCTGACAATGAGATGCGGATCGTTGTAAGCATGGATGGGCGCGGGACGGATGGGCCGAGGCTTTGCATGCGGCTATGGGAAGAAACGCTGAGTGTGGTGTTCCTTGAGACTCCGCGAGACATACACTTTCGTCAAGTCAAGAGGATGCGTGATGGATGCTGCCACTGTACCATGATTAGCCAAGGAGATTGTAGAGCGAGAGAAGTATACCCACTGGAAGCAGCAACGCCTAGTCCAGGAACAAAGTTAAATTGTCATTGGGATGATCGTATACAACAAGCAAGAGGCTCACCGCCTAGCCTGAACAGATGCCGGTTCAGCAAGAAAGATGGCGTCGAATCCGAACTTGAAGTACTCACCAGAATGGGTAGCTGGGCATTTTGTGCTTCTCTATCTGACGCGTCTCTCCACGCACTCTCCTTAGCTTTTATACCCACTCAATGCTGTGGACCGGCTTTTTGGAAGCCAGAATCTGCTGTGTCTGATATAGTTCCAGCGTTCCGGGAGCGCAAAAGGCTACAGGATGGCAAATATCCTGAGTATGCACGAGGTCTTAGGCCGGAAAGCGATAAGATAAATTTCGGGTCTCCAAACGGGGGCCGCGGGCGATGGTATAAATGCCTCAAAGAGCGTGTTGAAAGGAGTGCGGGCCACGAAAGTCAATGTGATGGCAGAATATGAGCAGCACATATTGTCAGCTATCCGGTGGGACCGTAGTGTTACTTAAGTAACCAGTGTCGGCCAGCTGATTGTCAGGTTGCTGCACACAACCTACGATACCAGTAGGTCTCTCATTGACTCGTTCCACAGCTGCAAGTCTAGCTATAGCTATAGATATTAGATTTGTTAGTTCCTCATCGTCTAACGCTGAACCTTGAATTTGAACTATTCTTGTGAAAGCACGTGAAGTCCGAAATTAGTCAGCGACTTCACTGCCACGAGTTGAACTTGACCTTGACCCCCTCATTCACTACGTCTTGCTTTGCTCTCACTCTACACACGGGATAATATTCATTAGTTTCACTCAGAAAAATGTCGCACGATAACGAAGAGCTCGTCAACTACGAAGACGAAGACGAGGTCGTCCAGAACGGCTCTACCACGAATGGCGCTGCAGCCTCAACAGTAGCAGAGGGTGAGGGTGACAAGGACAAGAAAAACTTTTCAGGGATACATTCAACAGGCTTCAGGTCCGTTTGCGTCTCTATTTCCCATGGAATTTCACCTACAATCATCTTTTTATATGACAGGGATTTCTTGTTGAAACCTGAGCTTCTGAGAGCTATCAGTGATTTGGGGTTTGAACACCCTTCAGAAGGTACTTTTAATCGCTGTTTGAACGGCGTCAACTCTAACAATCCGGCAGTTCAACAAGAATGCATTCCTCAGGCAGTCCTGGGAATGGATGTCCTATGTCAAGCAAAGTCTGGTCATGGAAAGACTGCAGTCTTTGTCCTTGCAACTTTGCAGCAGCTGGAGCCTGTGAATGGCGAAGTTTCCGTCATTGTCTTGTGCCACACCCGCGAGCTCGCGTTCCAGATCAAGAACGAGTACACGCGGTTCGCCAAGTACATGCCTGATGTACGGGTCCACACCTTCTATGGCGGAACACCCGTGCAAAAGGACGCGGAACTTCTACGCGACAAAGCTCGTTGTCCTCACATCGTCGTAGCTACCCCCGGTCGTCTCAATGCCCTGACTCGCGACAAAGTTTTGGATGCCAAGAACGTCAAGCACTTCATCTTGGACGAATGCGACAAAATGCTGGAGCAGCTTGGTTAGTTTCCGCCCCTTCAATTTCGGCTGCCTGTCGTGGAATATTTCGCTTTTTTCGAATTGCGCCTATACTTTCGGTCTCCGTCACCGGCTAACGCGTCTATGCTGTCATCGTCGCTCTGCCTCTTCGGCAAGCACCTTGAGCGCGAATGGTGTTAAAGGGTCATGGGTTCATCGCTGGGTTGTTGAGTTGCCGAGAGCGTTATTTGACGAAGAACATCACGAACCAACTTCTAATGCTCTCCGCCACCTGACGCGAAAGTTACGCACCGCATTTTATGCTCGGCGTCTGCACTTTCTCTCTGTGTTGTTGAATTTCACCGCGGTCTAATCGCTCCTCTCCACCTTTTCTTTGTTCCGTAGACATGCGTCGGGATGTCCAAGAAATCTTCCGTGCAACTCCCCATCACAAGCAAGTCATGATGTTCAGCGCTACCCTGGCTAAAGAAATTCGTGTCACCTGCAAAAAGTTTATGGCCAACGTGAGTCCTTTCTAGAAATAGATGGCATAAACCGAAACCGAAACCGCAAAATAGCCATTGGAGATCTTTGTTGATGATGAGACGAAACTAACGTTGCACGGCCTTCAACAACACTACGTCAAGCTGGATGAAAGTGGCAAAAACAGGAAGCTCAATGAGTTGCTCGACTCCTTGGAGTTCAACCAAGTACGTACCACAGTTGATACAATGCTCTATAGCTTATGGGTTTTTAGGTCGTTATCTTCGTCAAGTCTGTTGTACGCGCGATTGAACTTGACAAGTTGTTGGTATCATGCAATTTCCCAAGCATCAGCATTCACTCTGGCCTCGCTCAAGAAGAGCGGTAAGTATCGCATACATATGCATTCCTCCAGGCTGCTGACATCCTGCAAGAATCAAACGCTACACTGCCTTCAAGGCCTTCGAAAAGCGCATATTGGTGGCCACGGACATCTTTGGTCGTGGTATTGATGTCGAACGTGTCAACATCGTCGTCAACTACGACTGCCCTCCAGATGCAGACAGCTACCTCCACCGCGTTGGTCGTGCTGGACGTTTTGGTACCAAGGGTCTCGCTATCACGTTTGTAGGGAGCGAAAGTGACCAGCAGGTCATGGCTGCGATCCAATCTCGCTTCGAAGTGGCAGTACCTGAACTCCCTGAACACATTGACCCCGCTAGCTATAGTGAGTTGCTCCCCTCCGTCAATTTGAAGGGGGCTTTACTTATCTTGATTCCCAGTGACATCGTAATCAGATTCGCCGTTGTGCAGAATGTTTTCTTACTCGTTCTCGCTTCGCTCTTGTAACAATGTATTAAATAGAGAGGTAATTGGTTCCCTAAAACGTTTTGCGACTATCCCCATCGAGTTTTGAATTGCATCGTGGATTCTCGGTGGTCAATACCTATACGTACGTCTGATTGGATGCCCATTGAGGCAAGGCTCGTGGTTCCGGTTTTCCCCTCTTACATCTGTCCAGGACTAAAGCCAGACTGAGTAAGTTGGAGGCAAGTGAGATCGCATCTCCGTCTCCCGTACTAGTGTGCTCTGAACGTCTCTCACGGATATCAACGTTGTTCACACCATCGAACGCGGATGGTATAGCCAATTGCAATAATCCTCCTTTCAATCACATGTGAGACAATCCACTAATGTTGCTTGTCCGTCAGCGATGCCGTGACTTATCCTATACTGGTTATAGAGTGACCTATTTGGCTGCACGACGTCTTTTCGACCTCCATGCACCCAGCTCATGAGCACCAGTGGTAGTCGGATCCGCCAGTTTCGCATCCTGCGCACAAAACGTATTACAACCATCAAGTTCATCAATCAAAGTTAGTCAACGACGTTACCTTAGGGAGTTCGTCGGGGTTTTTCCTCTTCGGAGGAAGTTTCTGAACTTCTGTGACATACGCTGACGTACGACCGCGCACAGTGACCCATTTGATGGTTGCAGGCTCACCCGAAGGCTGTGAGGAACGTCTCATCGGTTTACCGCGGAAAGTGTGAACAAAGAACGATACTTACCAATTTCATCGTTTGCTTTACATTCTTTCCCTTGTTCTGTTGACGGCGTAAGATTTAGGAAGCTCTCTCATAAATTCAATTGGACTATACCCATCGATGATTGAATAACCAATGAGGAGGATATTTCGAATCGTCGGCATTTGCCCCCACGGCTAAACGGCATACATCGGCGATCTGGTGGTGCAAGGAGAGGATTTGGCTAGCGTCCAGGGTATTGCATCGTTGCTCGGGATGTAGTTTGGCGTGATACAAGATCTCATCTACCAATAAGATTGAGCTGACGTACAACACACACCAGAAGAAAAGATAAGGAACTAACCTGCGAGATAGTTGCCGATGCCGGCGCTGAATGACTGGTCTAACAGGAGAGCCTTAATCGGACAAGTTCTGGCGGAGACAGCGATGTGAAAGTCTCGGAGAGAAGGCATAGATAAAATAGGATCGAAGCCTAGCTCCGAAATTGGGGGTTCAGTGAGAGGAGAAGCCGCCATGCGAATGCGACCGAGGCGACGAGCATCGCAGAAGGCGATTTCGATGAAACCCCCGCCCGAATTGTTTTCTCGAATAAAGAGAATAAACTAGGGGCCATGATATGACCACGGACGGCAAAGTGACAGGTGACATGTCATTGGCATACCTTGACAAATCGTGGAGGCCATTCATCGGAGGAGTCGCCGGCGCTTGATCTATATTGTGGGGTTTGCTGACCCTTGACCTGGTGGAATCGAAATTGGAACTGAAACGTGTCTCACCGGCGGATGACGAACCTTGAGCATGCCAGTCATCCCGAAGTGCAGAACAGGCAGTCGACCGGATCCATCTAATTCGATATAGAAGCATTTGCCTGTTGGGTCGCCTCGTGCTCGGTACACCCTGCAATTGCAGCGATGGTGGAGAGAGGACTTACCGTATCGAGCGGCATTCTGTATGGTACGACCAGCAATTTCCTTGGCCTGGGTGATGACCAAAAATAAGTAGTGCTCCCGGGGAGGTAGAGGCCCGAGGGCAATCGTACAAACTGGTCGTGGGTTAAACCTGAGAACACGAGCCTGTCCTCGGTGGTTTGGACATGATGGATTGTCTTCCCCTTTGCAAGGGATCTTACGAGAGCAGCAGCGCGCTCGACCTCTGTACAGGTCGTCGCGACGGATCACATCATTGGCGGTGCAGTTTGGACTTACCTGGTAGTTCTGGCATGTCCGATTGTTGCGCAGGTCACAGCTGTTGGCGAGTCGCGTCTGGGGTAATTGATGATGACGCTCAGCCGTGGGAAAGCACACTCTATCCGGAAGGTAAGTTAACATAGATCGGGCTGCTGCTGCGCTCTAGCTGAATCGAGGGCTATAGGTACTACTAGGCTACTCGCTGCGCATGTGTATACCTACAGGTACTTATACGGAGCTTGTCCGGTGTGAGACTCGAGGAGAGCATAAACAATTCGTGCGAGTGGTTGTCTCCGGAATGCTAAAATAGCCGCTGCTGTCACGTAACCGAACGAGTTACGAATCAACTCGGAGCTGACAGCCTGGTTTTGGACTGGTTTTGGCCTGGTTAAAAGCGTCCACTCCAGTCCTGCCCACACTCTTTCCCTGTCCCGCCGTCTGCTGTCTCAGCAGCAACTTCATCAACAATGGGCTTTTCTAACTTGTTCAGCATGAAGCCTAGAAAGCCCTGGGGCCTCAAGTGGCGTTCGTCTATCTGGTTTATCACCCTCGGTATGCCCCACACTCTCCTCTCCCCGTTGAACACAACTGATATCCAAATCAGTCGTAGGTTTCGGTTCGTGATTCCATCTCCCATGAGTGATCCGTCCTCACTCTCCTCTCCAGGGATCACTACGGATTTGCTGGTCTATTCCATAATCATCCCCGTCATGCCTTTCCAACTCGAGCGTCTTGGATATCATAACGTCTCTGCACTTACCGGTTGGCTGCTCTTCGCATACGTACGTCTCCCCTTCTTTCCGTCGCTTATCCTTTTAAATAACTTCCCTGCCAGTCGCTGGGTCTAGTCCTATGTATGTTTCTTCTTCCTTCTTCTTCCTCCCATTCGCTCACCCTATGTCAGCCACGATACCCATAGCGATATTTTCAGAAAAAAACTCCTCAAGACGTACTCCCCTCGTAATAGGTCTCGCCGCCCTCCTTGGTGCTCAAGTACTTCTCATGGAAGCTCCCAACTATGCTCTCATGGCAATTGCTCGTGCTCTCCAGGGAATCAGTTCATCAATGGTCTGGATAGTTGGCCTGGCCCTTCTGTAATCTCATCTTCACTTCCTTTGTACCTGTTTTTCCTGATTAATTCTTTCCAGTTGTGATACGACACCGGAACACAAAGTTGGCCGTTAGTTACCTGTTTTACTCACCATCACTTAGTCATGCTCACAAACGTGCCTCATTCAGGGCAACTCGGTATTGCGATGACTGGTCTCTCGGTTGGGTAGGCTGTCCCCCCTATCCATCAACGTTGCCATCTAACGCTGCGCTACCAAGCCTCATGGTCGGCACTCCCGCTGGCGGAAGTTTGTATGCTAAATTCGGCTTTCGTGCCCCCTTTATTTTCGGAGAAATTTGCACTGCAGTTGATCTCATACTTCGTTTCCTTATCATCGAAAGGGACGTCGCCATCAGATGGGGTTACGACCCAGCGACGGGTAAAGAAGTCAACTTCATCCGAGACCTGGGGGCCTCTTCCCCTCACGATCACTCTTCCGTTGCCATCATACCTCATGAATCAAACCCCTCTCCGGAACCTGTTGTGAGAGAAGACATACCAGTTTTCAACAACCCCCAATCTATTCACCGCTCAGATTCCCACCTCGCCCACACGGACTCTCCTCTCGCTCGCACAGTTTCTCTTAGTTCTACAAACCCCAACATGGTCACCATGTCGGAACTTTCGCTCGTTCGCAAGCCACTTCCAATGTTAACCGTGATACGCCAATTGGGGATGTCACCTCGCGCTGTAGCTGCATTATCGATGTCTCTGATCTATGGGTAGGTTGATCTGACCCAGAGGGTAGTCTTCCTGACTGGCTGACTTTTCCCTAGTACGGTTAACAGTATGCAGGAGCCCTCCCTCCCTCTCCACCTGCAAAGTGTGTGGGGGTATAATTCGGATCAGGTGGGCTTGGTCTATATGGCAGGTCTTGTACCAGCTCTGATTTGTGAGTGTGTTCTTGTTCGACTGCGATAACCTCTGATATACGTTTGCTTTAGCGTCGCCTCTGGCTGGTTTACTCGCCGACCGAATAGGGCCAGATTTTCTTACGACTGGATGTTTACTTCTCACTTTCCCTTGGTGGATCGTCTTGGCCCTTCGGAAGTCAATTGCTTTGTTCGTTGTTGCACTCGCTTTGCAAAGTGAGTTTTTCGCTTTGCACGCACTCTGATCCTCATGGGTACCCTCAGGTTTCTTTGTTTCTGGAGTAGTCCCTCCAGTGACTGCGGAGTTAGCAGCCGTATCTAGAACTATGCCGGGTGTTGGCTGTGGGTTCCCCATACTGTTCTGCGCGCCCTTGATTGACCATACCATGCCAGATGCTCACGTGTACGGCGCCTTTAATTTGGCGTTCGGTATTGGGACGGCAGGTGAGGACCACTTCTGGTGCACACGACGATATGATACTGATCCTACGCAGTTGGTCCAATCATGGGTGGACAGGTTTGTACTCGTTCATACGATGCACGGGATGCTCCTTACTTACCGGATATTCTTCAGGTCTATGGCCGTGCAAAACACGGTTGGACTGCCATCTGCTGCATAACAGTGGGGTTAATACTAATATGTATAATGCTCGCATTCAGCTATACCGGTCCCGATCCTTTACTGTCCAAGATGATGCGCCAACATAATATGTCACACCTCCCACTTGAATTGAAGCCAGTGAAGGGACGAACGAAGGGACATCACGATCTTGTCAGCACGGATAACCTGGCAGTCAGCACGGCAGTTTGACGAACTCTTGAACGCTATACATACGTACTATTTTATTACGCGGGACTATCTGGCAATGGTCGATCAACCTGTATTACCGTAGACATCCAACCTCTAATGTATCATTGCCAATGGGTAGAAGGCGCTAGACACTAAGTTGTTGTTCGAGTTTGGGAGTTGTGGCTAAGTTACCTCCGGTGACTTGGAGGTCCCGTGTGTTGTTCCACAACTACCACCACCACTCTCTTTACACAGACCAAGGTAGCTCGTATGGACCCGCACGACGTGAGGGATCGGCCAGCCAGACATCCGGATACCTTGACGGCATATCACCAAGGAGCAACCGAAGTCGGCGCCATCAGCCAACCGTCTGCTTCAGCGGCCACTAGCCTAGATCTCTGGACGTCTAACAGCTCGCAACTGGACTCCCAAAGCCGCAGCCTAAGACAGGCTTCCTTAGCGCTAGATACCGCGTACGAGCGAATCACACATCTACGGAACAGCATCAACAGCCTGTTGGATCGCATGCCACCGGAAATCACAGGGACCACCCCGAGCACCACCAATGCTAACACTGCGGCCATCCAACCCCGTCGTTCCCTTACCCGCGACTCAAGCGCAAGTCTTCGCCCTCCGCATTCCGCCCTTGTGCTCTCCGACCAACAGACGGTGGAAGAGTTGAACCAGAGAGCCGCCAGACTACGGACACTCATCCCTTCCTCTGCTCGACAGAGGCTTGAAGAATTCGAATCTACCAACAGGAGTGGTACGAGGAGGGAGCTTGCATGGGACAGGCTCTCTCATGTCGCTCGTACGGGATCCAGCAGAGGTGACGGTCCTCTTCGTGCTCCTCGACCCCGCACACCACCCATGCCCGATATCGTCGTACCTCGCCCCCGAGACCGTGTGGACACACGTGCTACTACTCAACAACGAGAACTGCAAAGTGTCAACCGCGACGACTCGAGTACGATGATCGGAAGACGGGTGGCAGCGCGTCTGTTCCTTAATGGTGGTTCATCAGACAGCCATGGCAGTATCTCTACACGACCGTCAATCTCTCACATAGAGCAGCGATTGCACGCTCAGACTGCTGAGATCGCACATGAGCTGGAGAACATGACGGATCGGCTAGCCTCCCAGAGGTCTAGGATTGCACCGTCGAGTGCACGGCGCGGGGATGGCGCTGCGGGCGGCGGAGCTCCTGCTTCTACTCCATCCTCCGGGATATGGGCACCACCTGTCCCAGTGGAGGTTGGTGGGGATGCGAGGTTGAGACCTCTTCCCCCAAATGGCGGGCGTCCACTTGCAACACGTCCACAGATCTTATCCTTTGAAGATTTTGTGACCCCCACTACCCGTCGTAGTCTGTCCGCGGCCTATAGGGAGCATATTGCAAATGCGTCTTTGGACAGTCCTCGGAATCTTGCCAACTCACCCGAAGTGAGGGGGACGCTAGCCAATCTTCTCACGCGAGAGCGGGACGAGCATTCCCTTTCTGTCCATCACGCTTACCCCGCCGCCAACCGGAGTGGCCTGTCGGCCCGTACTAACCCGTCGCCCCAAGTGGGACAGACCCGACGAAGAAGAGGGTGGAGTAAGTACCGATTTCGCGAATTCCCGATCCATGTCTGACAATTGCATATTCAGCCCGGCTCAATGCAGATGGTGACGAGATAGACTCTGACGAGGACGATGAGATGTCTCTGCCAACACGTCGCCTGCGCATGCGCGTTGCGCGTGCCAATCCGGGTGCAGACCCTTCTGCAATCCCTTCTAACACCATCACCATCGAGGATATCCTCTGGCGAACTTCTGGGAGCGACAGTGAACCAGATGCACTTTCTCCAGATGCCACTGAAAGCTCCCATTCTCTTTGCCGGGGTTCCCCTCCCCCAGTGACAGTCAACTATCCGAACCCACTCCCCACGCCAGTGGAGGAGATGTTGGCATATCGCGCTACCAAAGCACCCCAGCGACCCCAGACAGTCCGTGTCTCAAAATATGCAAGCCTTGCTGGCAGGTAATGCAGACAATACCTATCCACAATCCTTTCCCCTCGTCGTTCTTTCTGACTCTAATGTCTTGGACTCTGGTTTACCATGCATCGTTGATTCACCACTATTCTTTCTCTTTTTCTCTTCCTCGCGGGAATTAGGACCGCATAATTCAGTTATTCGTAAATTAGCTCGACTAGTTTATTATGCCCTCCTCCCATTCCTTCATTCGAGTCCATGGATCACAGTAGACTACCGTGCGAAAAATCCAAGGCGTGGATGACATGCGGACAAATGCATGTCAGAGCCTCTTTTCTTTCCTCACACACAACACGCGCGCTGCTCGTCCATCCCTGCTGTTTTTTTCCTTTTGGTCCACGCACAGCGGTCAAGGATGAGACTGGCACTTTCCTCTTCAGAAGGGCGGCATCCGTCGCTCGAGGCAACGAAGAGGTGGTTTGTCGTGCAAGAACGGAAATTGGCTTTGGGACCACTCCTCACATCGGGATTGACCACGATTCGAGGGTTTGAATCAACGCCAAACATTTTATCGGTGTATGATCTTGGTCAACGTGCCCTTTTATGCAGGTGTTCAAGCAAATGTAACAATGTAGTTTCCTGTCCATGTACGCAAGTATCATCGATCAGCTCAACGATACCAAGCAAAAATCCCTAATCTCATTATTGACCACGACGACGGAACGCTACTTAAGTACGTATAATACTCTAGACCAATAATCAACAGCGACCCAAACAGACCCTTACGATGGTACGTGTATATGTGTGATCTTTGTACGTACGGACGTAACAAACGGGCTACGATTGCGCCGGCGATGGCGTCGCTTGGTACGTTCCATAATAGTTGGGTTGGTACATGGCCCCATTGTAGCTCCCCGCTGCCCCTGCCTGTCCAGCGACGGCACTTCTCATATGTGGAGGTAATGTAGGCGCTGTGTATCCCGCAGCTGCAGCACCAGGTGCAGCCCATGTTCCAGCGGCTTGGTATGGCTTCCCTGACGTGGCCGCAAGCACCGTATTCGCCACAACGCGTTGCGCCGACGCTTGAGCATTTGCATTGAAGAAACCAGCATAAGATGTTGGCATTGCGCTTGGCGTCGTCGCAGGTGCAGCTGCGGCCGTGGCAGCAGCAGTACCAGCACTGGGCTGTGGTGTACCCTTGCGCGAGCCACCAGCAGCGGTACTCGATTGCGTTTGGGGGTTGTACGAGTACCAAGAGGAATACGCGTATTGTTGTTGTCCAGTCGTGTTGTATGGCTGCGTTTGATAAAACTGGGACGTCGCTTGCGCCTGTGCGCTCGTCTGGGCTGCGTACGCGTTTGGATAGTACGGCGGACCCTGTCCGGGCTTGTACTGATAGGCTGTCCGATATGGAGTGGCGTAATTGTAAGAGTAACCGGCGTAAGCTTGGGCTGCGGCAGCTGTCGTGGTCGTTGCGGTAGTTGGGGTTGGCGCAGGTTGGGTAGGTGTGGGAGTAGACGCTGGTGCGGCAGGAGGTGCGGTGGGGATTGCGGTGGCAGTGGATTTAATGTATAGAGTGGAGTCATCACGGAGGGCTGTGGAGTGATCTGGGGGGAGTGTTCCGTGCCAACCTCGAGTGGAGGCGATAGGGAGGGTTTGTTGGAGTCTGTGAAGGGCAGTCGGGGAAGGTGTGAGAGGGGAGGTGTCGGCCGATGACGGTCGTGGTCGAAGAGATGCGAGGATGCTAAGGGAGTCGAGGATACCATGCGCTGGAAAATGGAGTTCAGAAGAGTGTAAGCCTCGCGAAACAAATCGACTGACCGGTATCCCATTCCTCCGATCCT
>JBBPJZ010000780.1:0-13611 GCA_038089015.1 Chalciporus aff. trinitensis | reverse complement strand
TGGTGATGGTGGTAGCTCAAAGATGTGTCTGGCAGAGACACACAGCTGCCAGTGGTGAGGACACAGGAGAAGACACCGCAAGGTCACCGCTAATTACCCCAAGCACGTGCCGAATTACCCCGTTCAGACAGCACCCGGTCCGCTCCGCCGAAAAGGTCCCCAGATCCTCAATCCCCCACCTGCTAATTGGATAGTACGTATACAACGCATGAAGGGCAACATGGATGGTATCATTTCGCGGATTTGTCGGTCCTCTCCCTCCCAAGAGCATAATGCTTGCCTCCCTTCGACACTGTAGATCACCCTGCAAGTACCGGCAGCGCCTGTCAAGCAAAAAATAGAGGTTGTGTCAAAGAGGGCGAATCCCCTCTGTGTCCACGCTGCCGTTAGTCCAGAACATGAAGGACATAATCGAAAGCTTCTGTCACCGGAAATTAACTGCGAGAGGTAAAAAGTGCTGCAACCGTAGCAACAAGTGTCTTGTTGTTTGAGTCAGTTGCCTGTCTGCCTCTCAGACCGAGTCTCAGTAGATTCTGCAGTTGAGCTTGAACCGTCCGATGACGGTCCGCACTCCTCGGTCGGACGCCCCTTGAGACTCTCCCCCTACGCCGGACCTCTCGCGAACACAAATAGATTGTCCCCCAACATCCTGAAGGCTGATTACCATCATGATGTGGCAGTGATATAACCTGATATAACGCACCCTGGATCCTTCCAGGAACAATAGCCGGTCTCAAAGCAAGTACAAGTCAGTAGCCGAAGCAACTAGTTGCTCGGCTAAGTTGCCCCACAAGTTCCTAAACGAGCGGAGCCCAGAGCTCCGCTCGAAATAATGTGGCCTTGGTCATAGGGTCGCGCCCGGAAAATCAGCGGGCCTGTCGTCGGTCCGGATTCCCCCCTGGCCGGGGTCCGGTAGACATTGGCAACCTAACTCTCTGTTTTGACTTTGCCAGCTCCCACTTGGGGCTGTTTCCGCTGGTTTCAAGGTTCCATGCAGAATCCATCTTGTAGCATCAATGATCGCCCTGAACATAATCAAAATCTATGACAGAAGTATCTCGTAGATCTAGAGACAAATCTGGGTATGATATATGTACTTGGTGTTTTCAGTTCATTCTCGCCTTGAGCTCGTCTGCCGAAGGTGTGGAAGGTTTCTTGGCGTCGACGGAGATACCCTGCTTCTTTTGCAAACTTTGCAAATATTTCGATCCTCCTGCGTTGAAGAACAGCGTACCAACACCCACGATCCAAAGGCCATACCAACCGAGACGCGACCATGCCAACATGGAGTTCTCAAACGTCAACACCATGAACGGCGTGGCCAAGAAGTTGAGTAGCAGGATGCAGATAATGGTACCGAGGAAGTCGTATACACGTTTCATCATTCCAGAGGGTGCTCCTGGCGGGGGAAGGACAAGTGGGCGGAAGCCAGAGCGGCACTTTCGACCGAGGTTGGTGATAAATCCACCAACGATGAAGGTGAGGTAGTATCCAACTGCGATACCATGCTAAGGGATGCGAGTTAGACGCTAGACGTTGTACCAAATTTCGAAAAAGAATCTTACCCAGAATGCACTGGTGGCGAAGGTGATCAGAGTGCTGCTGAATCCAGGCTTTTTACCCTTGGGAGTGACGCGCTTGTAAACGCACTCCCGAAGCCATATATTCGTGTTGATATTCCAGGAATCAATGAGAACCTTGAAGTTCGACGGTATCTCAATTTCCCAGATGTTAACGTTTGCTGCACCTTCCCAAAGAGATTCGCCAGAAGGTCCCCACCCAGTGAAACCGAGGCCGGTCAGAATACTTGCACCCTGTAGTACTGATCGGCCGATGAAACGCATAATAAGGAAGGTCTTCATACCTCAGTCAAAGTCCAGACAGCATAGTATTTACAACGCTCCATAAATCCGCAGAATTGGAAAATGGCGATTCTGTAGGGTTCTCCGGTCAGATGGGACATGACAACATTAAATTAATCATACCGGTAGAGGAGACTTTGCTCCGCGAACCAAGGTGTCAATGCAATCGAATAGTTGTAGGATGGGTTCAAAACCACGAAAAGACCCAAGAAGGTGAGACCCATCACCATCTTGCGGTAAGCAACGCGTTTCCGACCGTCAGGGGTACTCCTTCGCATTGGGGTCTTTGGGTCTCCTCCGACGGATTTGAACAAGGTCCCGTCGATTAGAGAGGTGTATGATGCGTAATCAAGATATGGTCCAACCAACACACCCGGAAAGTAGAATCTAAAGCACGACATGAATCACCAATGCACAAGAACATGAGATGAGGACGTACGAGAATCCAAGAAACTCTAGCAGGCTTGGGTATGTCGTAATGCGTTTCTGAAGTTGCCACTTGTCAAGATCCTACTTGGTCAAATCTTAGAGACTAAAAGTCGAGGAGAAGGAACGAGAGAACTGACTTCCGCAGGCCTCCTGCCATCGTAAACGTTCCAAGCGAAAGTCGTCAGTTTCATGGTAAGGACCATCTGAGGGCCTGTGATTTCAAAAGTTTCATAGCCCAGTTCATAAAGTGCACGAATAACATGGCTGCAAGATGTGGTTAGGAATGACCGAAGTACCCCCTAAAATGTGGCGTACTTGATAGTGAGATGTCCCATGACGAAACTACAAAGTTATCAATATCAGGTGCTCATAAAAACAGAACAGACATGCTTACATGAATACTATCCATGGCATACTAGGACCTTTGATAGTTGCTGCGAGGAAGTAGGTCCCAAGCATACTTCCAAGTAATTGTAGGTAACCCCATTGTAGATTGAGCACGGGTATAAAGAAAAATGTCGAGATTAGTATGTTGAGTGCATGTTTGAGACCTGGCTGGGATGATGGTATCCGAATGAAAAGACTTCCGAGGGGGTACGCGACCAGTAGACACCAAATGAGCTAGATGCAAATATGGGTACAATTTGACAGGACACAAATTTCAAAAGGTAAGTTACCTTGAGCTGGTCGACAGATGCCCCGAGCGCACTTGCAAGGGGAGCGAAGAGAGCGTCCATTGTGCAAAGCCTTCAAGCCGACCGAGGACGAGGTGGTAGTAGTACTTGCTGAGGCTTTAAAGCTTTATGGCGCCGAAGTTAGTAGCAAACCCCAAAGAAACCAAAAATAAAAACTTGATCGCTTTCGGCTAATGATCAAATTCCCACGCATACTAGCACCCGAACTAAAGGAGACAAGAAAGTGGTCAGGGGAACCCCCGAACAAGTTCTAGTATATTCAATGTAGCGCTTTCTACTGTGCAGTCAAAGCATAAACATGAACCTGTCCATCAAGGCCCTTGTTCCCCGCACCAAGGCCGCCGAATCTAGCCCCTTCTCGCTTCCTTCAGCAGTGCATGTAACCGCAACCTCGCGGCTTCCCTCCCAAGGGAAAATCGTTTTGGCAGCGCCGGCGACACAACCCTAGCATGAGGCGAAACAGGGGATGTCCCGCCCTTGTCCTCCGGCTCCTGAACCCTGAGCGAAGATGCCGCAGATTGGCCATCATAATGCCATGTTGGCGATAGATGGTGGGACCGTATTGACGTATCCGAGTCATCATTCGCAGCCATCGGCTGGGCAAAACGCGGCTCCAAGCTGCTTGCTACTGATCCGGTCTCGTCCTGCAAGCTCCCGGATTCCAATGCATCCCGCGTGTCAACCTCAACCAACATGGCCGCGTCGGATGTGAATGCGAGCTCGGTAGACATGCTATCATCCGAATGGACACTTGCAGGAGGCATGCTCGTTCGCGATGACGCCACCTCCGAACCATCCGCGAATGGATCGGAGAGATGTTCATAACTGCTCTGGGAAGACTGCCCTGCATGTGAAACATATGTGGCAATATGTTCTGGCGTGGACGATGAGGACACTCGGTGGGAAATTGTTAGCGTGACTGGGATTGTCCGAGGGGCTTCTTCTATCACGGTCCAGTGTTTATACTCCACTGATAGGTCTGCGTCGTCTGAATGTTGGCTGGTGATCTGGATTCTAGACCGCCGCCGTGCTCGACACCTTGTAAAGGTCACTATCAGTGCAATGAGCGCGAGCACTCCAAGTATCGGTCCGACGACGAGGGGTATGAGACTGAGGGATCGGAGTTCCAGAATGATTCAAAAACATGTACAAGATAAAGTACGCACTTCTCAGACCCTGAGGATGAAGCCTGGGGAGGACCATCTCCCGTTGTGGTCGGTAGAGGAACAAAGCTTTGGGGGCCGATGCTTTCCAGAGTTAATGTTGTCGCAATGACATGCCCCGACTGTGTAGCTTGGGTCGTTACAGTAATGAGTGCAGGACTCGTGGAAACAATTTGTTGGGGAGCAGTAGGCGGCTTGGTAATAGTATTCTGGGGTGTACCGGAATTGCTACATCAACACCAAAGGTTAAACCACTTTGTCAGAGACTTTCACGACTCTTACCTCTCAGCAACAAGCACCGGGGATGATGTCTCAACCCCTGTCGTTGGGGACGCTTGAGTTGGACTTAGATCCGTATTATACGCGGATGAGGGTATTTCGGTCGTACCCTGCCCCACATAGTAGTCGTTGGCAGAGGTGGGTGAAACTGTGGCTGGGGTCGCACTATCAGTCTGGGCCGTCGGAAAGGTAGCTACAGTTGTCCCGTCGGCAGAATCCAACGGCACGCTGGAGGTCACGCCTGACGTCGTCGCTAGATAAGCCGCAGCGGAGAGAGTAGAGGGAGATATCGTCGCCATGGACGAACTCGTCGAATGTGGTAAATCGAGTCCGTTCGTCGCGGTTGAGCCTGTGTCTGAAGACGCAGTTGTTGGTAGATACGTTGCGGATGAACCGGGGACACCAGAATCCGAAGTCGAAGGAACGGGTATAAAGGAAACGGAGGAGGGCGGTTGTGTGGATGTAGGGAGTCTGTTGGGTGTGTTTTCGGCGAGAGTGAAGGATGAAGTTGATGAGGCTAAAGGGGTCGAGACAGGTGAGGGAATGAATGTAGAATTATCAATGATAGAGGCGTTTGATGAACTGGACGTCAACACTGCTGCCGATTGCGACTGAATAATTACGGGTAAGACAGCTCCAGGAACATGAGAAGTTATCTTACTCACAGAATATGCTGGGCTGGCCAAGCTATACGCACCAGCATTTACAGGAGAACCAGATCCTGCCATATCTGCTTAAGCTCACCAATGTGAATAATCACTGGGCTGAACGGCATGAAAGGAAGAGCTGGAAAGCCCGCAAATTCGTCCGGGGCATCGAAACTAGCCCTAATAAGAGCGGGGCCTCATGATGTAGGCATCAGTTGGCGAGGGAACGACGATGAGAGGCTCCACATGTTCCTGCATGCAATTGTTGTATTTGTGGCAGCGCGTGAATCTCGTTAGGCAAGCGCTTCCGACCACGCTTCGTGATCAAAAAAGGGTGTGTTGAGTGTCGCTTAACGTGATTGTTACCTGCAGTCCTTCATACCTATTGGACCAGAAGTCCACCTCCAAACTTACGATTCACTAGGACATCCTATTGAGGGATAACACTCGTCAGAATAGATGAAAATAGTCCGAACGGAGCGATGTCGGAGAGAGTTTGCACTGTTTTGTGACGGATTTTGACCATATCTATGCAACTTGTTTAGTTCTGTGGGGAAAAGAGTGGTAAATTTATCCTGGACACTAAAAATCATCTTGAAGTTTGATCCGTAGGCAGAGACTTGCGCGAATACAGCTTCCGATGCTAGATTTTTTACATGGCGGATTGGACTTGTGCGAAGACCGTATTGAGATCTTGCGACCGAGTGAGCAGTAATTCGCAGGGTTGCCTTCTGAGAACCAGCTGATCGTGGAACCGCGCGGTACATACGAAGTCAGTTGAATTCAGGCGATAGAACACTAAAAGATACGAAAACAAGACAGATGGACTTGCATAGATTGACAGTATAAAAAGTCCTGGTAATCAAAGAGATTGCAATACCAAGTGAATTCTCGACGAAATGAACATTTTGAAAGTAAGTGTCACATGACCAAGAATCTTAGCGACGACCTGCTTGAGAGACTTCTTGGACCATGTAGCTCCTCTTATCCCCATTTATAGCGGAATCACAGAAGGATCGGAAGTCGAACGGCACAAAATCCCAAAACGATCCGTGCGAGTCTGAATGCGTGGAGGTATTCGAGGACGTAAAGTTGAAGTGTGGTCGATGGAGGGCGAGATGCGCCAATAGATGGCAAACCAGAATGAACAGGAGTAGCGAGATGATGAACAAGGTTCTGGCTTTGAACAGAATTTGACCCTGGAAGACAGGCGACTTCATGATACGCTCGCGCAGCGAGGGCTTGGGAGGGGGATTGAGGAATGCAATGTAATACTCTGGAGCGCCGAGCGAGGGAGAGGAAGGGGTCACGATGATTGCCGGTAGAGGCGACTTCTCCGTAGCTTGTGGAAGAGAAAGATCTGGTGAATAATCAATAAGTATTCCCACTAAATCTCGTTTCATGTCTCACCAAGCGGTGCGGGGATCAGACTGTAGTCAAGGCGCTGTGGGAGCCTGTGAAGTCGACGTGCTGAAGGCCATGTCAACCTTGGGGATCACAGTTGGTGCATGATTCCAGTACGCACCACCAGGAGACATGATGGATATGTTATCGGGGAGATGCAGCGGCTCCTTGGCGAGGGTAGTTATTTCAGAATAAGTTCTCAGGCCTGGGAATCTGGCGAAACTTGAGTTCTGGAGCGTGACCGATTGAATTGAACGAGTGTGTGGGGTAAAGGAGTGTGAGTATTTCGATAAATGTACGAAGTTGCGGTGGAAGACGAACACGCTACTTGCAGAGCGTTGAGCGAATGGGAACACGAAGCGGACAATAACAAAGTTGCAAAGAGTGCGCTTGTACTGCGGTATTTGCTGATGTAATAAAAGTCTTGGCTGTGCTTGGCACGGCGATCACCGAAAACATATCCCAGCCAGGAAAGTCTCCGTCGATCATATCTACCATGTCTCTTCATCAGTCTGCCTCGCCGAAATTCATAAACCACCCATTACACCAAAATTCTCTTCCCGGGGAGAACTATGTGCTCACACTAACACAGCTAGGAAACTACTATGCTGCGTCAGCCTCGTCCCCGTCTAATCAGATCCATCTCTTCGATAAATTTACCTTACAGGACACAGTAGTTCTAAAGGGTCACGCAGAAGCAACCACATACCTGCGTACTATCAACTGTCTGGGAGCCTCTCATCGTGAGATGCTTCTTTCATCCGGGAAGGATGGTTGTGTGATAGCATGGGATGAGAGAAGTGGATCAAGTAGCCTCAAAAGTGAGTATCACGCCCTCGGATCCTAGGCAGCATGTACCTTTACAACTAAAAGATATCCTCGGTAACTAGTGGAAGTATCCGGAAGAATGCGTCCCCTACTTTGCTGCGATGCTTCGGGCGATGGCTCATTAGTCGCAGCAGGAACTGACCTGCAGGGTGAAGATGCATTCATACTTTACTGGTTAGCATCCCGTTTTGATCGAGGTCATTCAAGTGTTAAATTCGTGTCTCTGTTACAGGGATCCACGAAATCCAAGGGCCCAACTACGAACTCATGGTTCCACACACTCTGATGACATAACAGCCGTCCATTTTTTGAACCAAGAACATGCATCGAATTCTGAAAAGTTAATCCTATCGACATCATCCGACGGACTGATCAGCACTTCAAATGCTCTAGAAGCAAACGAAGACGAGGCAGTACTGCATGTCGGAAACTGGGGCTGCAGTATCTCCCAAGGTGGCTGGATAAACGATACGTGTGGAACGCGTGTCTGGGCAGCTAGCGATATGGAGACCTTTAGTTGTTGGTCGAATGAGGTCTGCCACCTTTACTGGCTCCTACATCTCATGTGCTTATCCAAAGCGGCCAGCTCGACCAACTCCTAGCCGTGGATATTCGCACCCCGTCCTTGCATGACCACGGACATACCTGGGTCACCGATTATCTCATCAAAGCACATTGCACTCAAAAGGTGCCAAACAGACTCGGGATATTCGTCGGATCCAACGAGTAACTGTTATTTCTGCTCGTCCGTGGAGATTTTGTTCAATGACGTCAACAGAGGAGACGTGGCTCTGATCACTAGCAATGATTTGTCAGATGCAGCTGCTCCATGGACGATACACTCTGTCTGGGCTGGTGCTCACACAGGGGTTGTACGGTCCCTCCATTGGGACGAAGAGGTGCATTCCTGTACTGTTTTACTGTTCCCCACTAACATTGCTTAGCACGGAGTGCTCGTAACTGGGGGGGAAGACTCCAAAATCACTACTTGGCGGATCCATGATCCAAGCCCCACGGCGCCCGATCAACTGGACAATTTAATGAAATCAGAACCACCAAGCTTGAAACGAGAGTGGGACGCCGCGATGGAAGATGTGCAGACTCACACCGTAAGCATGCAATTTTGAAAGAGCATGCCATCACCGACTTCGCTTTTCAGGATGGAAAACGAGCGAGAAGATAGCCGGAGTCGGCATTGACGAAACAAAAAATGACAACGTTCGTCTTGATGTTTGTAGCAAGCAACCGCATTAAAGTCTCGGCATTGTAGGTTGGACTAAGGGTCTACTTGCATAGAGCATGTACAATCGGAGAATGACGCCTTACTTCCTTGAGTGGATCGACGAGTTCGAGGATAGTGCATATGCATAGATGAGGCGTACAAGTGCAAAGTAGAATAGGAAATGACAATGTTTCGTAGTAATACCCATATTGCATATAACGACCTCGACTCGACGTGTTCCCTGTCCGACGCATGTCGGTTTTGTGGACTTATACCTTGAAGCCACGAGACTTTCGGCGACCACGAGCACGCTCGAACTATGAACATGACATTAAGAAAACTGATCCCATATCTAGATCCCATGCCACTTACTTTGCGGCCCTTGGAGATGGTATAAGGCTTCTTGTGCTTGTGAGGACCCATGCCGAAGTGCTTGACAGCCTCACGGGTGGTCCTCTTGCCCCGCAAAAGAACCGTGTTAGAACCTGTAGGCGAGCGAAGCGCAAGCTGATCCAAAGTCAAGACCTCTCCACCAGCCTTGAGGATACGCTCCTTGGCTGCTTGGGTGAAGCGAAGGGCAGCAACGGACAATTTGGGAACCTCGAGCAGACGGACATCATCCGTGACGGTTCCAACAGTCACGATGACCTTTGAGTCACGATCAGGAGTGGCAGACGTCTCCTTGACGATTCTCGACAACGAAACAGGAGGGCGGTTGATTTTCGAGAGGAAGAGACGGTGGAGAATGACCTGTGATATTCGGACATAGCGTTAATTTCAGAATGCTAATCCTCGTTGGAATTTACGGGACCTTGTTGAATTTCGAGTCGGTACGGCGTGCGAGGAAACGGTACAGCTGAAAGCGAGTCAGATAGAAGGTCTTGAAGGGTTATGACGCGATCGTACCTTGACGAGCAAGAGGAGGTAAGGATCCTCGCTCTTGGGAGCCGTGCGCTGGTTCTTCTTGACGTGGTGAGCCTTGATGTCGATACCCTGCACATAGCGGCATTAATACAGGCATCTGGACGTCGTCAAGCGCGACGAGCTCACCATCTTGGTGTTGCCGATGTGGGCTGCTTGGGTATGTTGAGTGTGGGAGGACGGAGGCTTACAAAACTATACAGGACCGCGAAATAAGGTTCAGAGTCGCGGAGTCTGAACTTGAATCTGAACTTGGCTACAAACACGCGCAAATTTCCTCTTCAAACTCCAACTGTCATGGTACGTGTTTGAGTCTCCTAGTGGTTGAGCCACTGACCTGAACTCTCTACCAAACAGTCTCAATACGGTGAAGCTGCAGCTGCCCCAGTGGACCCTTACTCCGACGCCTACAATGCCCCAGCCCCAGCCGGTTCCGAATCTCGCGACCGCGACGCCGCACCTACTCGTGCCCGTTCGCGCTCTCGCAGCCCCGCCCGCAGTAACAATGGTTTCAGAAGTCCCAACTACCGCCGCAGGTCACCAGCCCCTAAGCGACCACCCCACGCTCCCATTGTATGTTTGCTTTTATTTGCTTGTTTCACCGGCCTCATCGGGCGAAGCAGGCGCCGAACCCATCCGCCGTGTTGGGTGTTTTCGGCTTGAGCATCAGAACCCAAGAACGCGACTTGGATGAAGAATTCACTCGCTTCGGAAGAGTTGAAAAAGTGACTATTGTCTACGACCAAAGGGTGAGTGTTTGCCTGCTTGCGTAATGGACAGCAACCCTCAACCCATTTCTCACAGTCCGACCGCTCTCGTGGCTTCGGTTTCATCAAAATGTCAAGCGTCGAAGAGGCGACACGTTGCATCCAGGAACTTAACGGCATTGTGAGCTGGTCCTAAATATGACATATCATTGATGCTGATGCGTGCTCCAGGAATTAAACGGACGCCGTATCCGAGTCGACTACTCCGTTACCGATCGCCCACACGCACCTACCCCCGGGGAATACATGGGCCATCGCCGTTCGCACAGGGATACATACTCTAGTCGTGAATACCGTGATTCTTACCGTGACCGTGACCGCGACTACCGGCGCCATGACCGTGACAGGGATAATAGGGACCCCTATGGCCGTGATAACCGTGACTGGCGTGACCGTCGCAGTCCGCCTGCTCGTAGTGGACGTTACTCACCTGATTACAGGAGGCGTAGGAGTTATTCAAGAAGCCCCCCTAGAGGTAGCAGTCCTCGCAAGGACTTCGACGGCCCATCCAACGGGGCCTCCAATGCCTCTAACCATGCAGAAAATGGCGGCCGCTGGTAAAGCACTTCTGCCGCGTAGGATACGTCATCCTCCCTTTCACATTGGTTCTGGCAAGGGCAAGAGGTCGAGCACGTGAAGGGTTCATGGCGGTTAATCCACCAACAGACTTCAAGTTTCTCCAAAATTTCTCGTTACTTCCTGTCTTGAAGAAGCCGTCGCCTGGTTCGATATTTGTCAGAAAAAATCAAGTCTTTCGTCTTGTATTCCCCCATGCCACATGCCTTTCTTATCGCTCTACTACTTTGTGTTACTCTATCAAGTATTGGTGAAGACGCGCATGGTCAAGTTTACAATGTGTCGGTAATACATGCATGAAGGCTTGTCAAGGTTCGAAATGCAAGTTCTCCAATGATCCAAGGTTGGTAATTCGACATTACCCGTCGCGATGACGGCAGGTGATCGGGATGGAGCCCAGTCTGAAATCAATGAGCAAGGTCGAAGAAGTCCGGGGGGCCGTCTTATATTGGTCGTTACGCAATTCGAGCCTTAGCGGACCTCGTGGATACGTTGGTTGGAAAACGCTGAAGTTGCCGCTGGATGTCGTATATCCATGTAATCTTGTTACCCTGCAATGTCATTCCTGCCTTCATCATGAACGGTGTGCAGGTCCGAGGACGATCCCCTCGACGAGAGGGGCAACAAATTTGATTGCAGTCCCCTAATTCCCCAAACCATCTACCCAAGTCGTTACAACAAAAAACTCTCCAATGCAATATAGTACCGGTAAAAAATGAAGCAGAAAGGAAGTCCATCCACCACGTCATGCCCGTGTGTTGTTCACGATACGTAATACATATGTGTGTCCTGCGTGTGGGTATATAAGTTTAACAAAGAGATATGGGAAGGGGAGGGAGCGCCCTGCGAGTGGTCGAATGAAATAGAACGAGCGGGATGTGATGCAGGGACGTGCGTTGAATAAGAAATAGATACTGGTACTTGTGTCCACGAATACGCGAGATCGTTCGCTCTCTATATATTGTTCTGAGACGAGAAGAATGGCAAGCAAGCCTGTTGCCGTCGCGGCTGAACATCAGCGGCGCTTCGGACGCGATATAGGAGACTCACCGATTCATGAGGGGACCCACGTATCCGCGCGGGTTATCCTGCCACCCGCGATACGATTGTCCCACCATGATCCAGACCTCCCCCAGGGATGAACACCTCCGGTGTGCTCTCAAACGAAACCACTTTCCCCACCATCCCATCCTCCACGCTATCCACACCATCCATGCCACCCACACCTACCCTCCGCTTCCCCTTCCTCCTCACCGCCCCCGGAAAATCAACAGACCCAACGACCGGTTTCACCCCTTCCTTGACCGCCAATCTCAACACCGAACAAAGCGTATCATGAACATCGCTCCCCTCCCAATCGATATCCGACACCACGTTCACCCACGAGTAGTTCACCGGTCGAGGTTTCAGCTTTGACTTCTTGTCTTTCCCGTGGCCGTGCGTGACGGTTTCGTGGTACCCACTGTCCTCGAAGGGGTGTTGCTCTTTGGGACCGCCCAGACGGAGCGAACGGACACCGGCGCGGAAGTTGTCGCCTGCGGTGGAGACCACGCGGTCTGGGGTGTCACCTATGAGGGTGGTGAACTGCGCATCGACGTCTTGACGTGATGGATCGCGAACGGGCCGGCTGAGGAGAGATCGACCTGCCTCCCATATTTCACGTCCACCGATGGTGTCGAGGATGGCGTCGAGACGGACATGCGATCTGTTCAAGTACGAGATGAGAGAAACGATCGAACCTTGTTCGCAATCGTATGGTGCGAGTGGTAGTGGGGTGAATGAATAGGGAGTCGTGAATGCGTGCTGATGGGATGATGACGATGCAGGGGAAACAGACGAAAGGTGGCCTGATGAGAATACATGCGAATAGGGCGATGAGAGCGGGGATGACGTTGCCGACCTCGAGAATGGAGAAGGCGAGATACTTGGAGAGGACGAGGTCGATGGGGGAAAATGGATTGAAGGCGATGACCAGGATGTCATCCCTTCGAACGCCGAGCTAGAAACATCGAACAATGCAGAAAGTGGCATCGAAGTGACCGGAACGAAGAGCACTTCGTCCACTCCCCAACCACGTAAGCGGTCCTCAATACGTCGTAGGATGCTCCTCTGCTTATCGAGCTCTCGCTCTTCTTCCTCATCTTTCAGCTCGTCTGGAACTTCTGAGGATGGACCTGGAAGCATGAACGGCACCGGCACATGGGCCCATACTGACCATCCCTCGTGAATGAGCATCTGTGCCGCAAATGCACCTGCTCCATCATGTGCGCGAAGGATGAGTGCACGAGGTCTTGAATCCGAAGGTTGAATCATCGAAGGCTCCTCCTGACCACCTCCGGCGTTAAAATCGTGCTTGTCAGTACGAGGTGGAAGCAGAGGGTGTATCTCGTGATGAGAGTTGCCATATGGCAACTGAGGCTTCCCCATGCTTTGCGTAATCTGGTGGAAAGTGCGAACGCCTCGGTACGCAGGAATTCCACAAAGAGGAAGGAGAGCAAGCTCATTGATGGTGAGGCTTTCTTCCGCAATAGGAAAAACCAGAGACTCGTGTCGTTTGAGAATATCGCCTTCCGCTTCGTTCAGAGCCGTCGAAGAAGTGAACGGATATTTCGAGCGCATGAATGGATTGGAAATGCGATGAACACGATGCCGATCAGCAAGTATGAACTCGGCTAATGCTCCACACTAAACAAGGCATTGGATGGTCAATTCGACGATACAAGAAAGGGGATAAAGACTGACCTTGTGGACGGTCATCAGACCAACGACCCAATCTCCGCGCTTCGCTACGTCCTCGCCCACTTCCCAGCCCACCTCT